>OY730193.1:62042779-62290191 GCA_963422505.1 Pseudognaphalium luteoalbum | reverse complement strand
ATTCGGTGGGGGCACATCACCCTCAGAGTCGGGTGGTGTGGGCCCACCATCATCATCATCCTCTTCTACGTCAACACGCTCAATATTCTCGATATCATTCAGATCCTGAGCAACCTCATTTTCAACCAAATCTACCTTATTCACCGGAGGAATCTCATCATCCTCAAAACCATTATCTGCCGGCGCAACATAGTTTTCGTCGACTATGTGCCCAAATAACTCACGATCTGGTAATAATCTGAATCCTTTGGTGGAAGTTTGCAGTCGTTAAAAACTCTCAGAAGCATAGGCGTTGGAATCAGCTTTGACCTCGTATCAGGTGCGATTCCCAGATTCATATCATTCAAAAGCAGCTGCACAAAGCGAGGATATTGCAGCCATTTATCCTTGCCTCCCCGGATATTCTCCACCATGTTCCAAAAAACGTAACCACTAAAGTTGTACAGCTTGTTATAAACCAAAGCCAACATCAGGGATAACGTAGAATAGCTTGCAGCATCATAACCGCCTTTTCTCGGAGATAAACACACTATGATGATGTGGCACAAAAACCGCCAAACCCGGCACAGATATTGTTTCCTGAAATCCGAAAATTGAGCTTCCGGATATCCCATCCTTTTAAGACCACCTAGAATGAAAGTTGTCTCGAATTGAGTCGGCATCTCAGGCGTATCATTGAACTGAAGAACCCGACGAATCGTATCCTGAGTAATCTCAATCCGGCGTCCAAACATAGTAGATATGATACGTGGAACATCATTATCTGTTCTGATAAGCGCATGATCATAAAACTCCTCAATCTGATTCATATATATAGTAGTAGAAGCTGTGATAGCATGATGAATCCTTGATCGTCGCAAAAAATTGATCATCGGTCGAAACGGGATTGAGTTCTTATGCGTCGAATCCAGAAAAGCCACAATATTATGACGAGTGTTTGTTCTTTAATAATAATCCTAAAGATCTGCATGCTCAACTTTTGCCATCTGTAACTAAATTGCATAAAAGATAACCAGAAACATCGTTACAGAATAAGCTTAGTTAAAAATTGAAAAACTGATTTTAGGTGTCACTCAAGTAGTGACGCATGAACTAGTAGCGACACTCAAGGAGTGCCGCATGCAACAGTGTTTTAAAATCAGAAATCAACCAGAGCGTCACTTGGGGTAAGTGACGCTATCAATGCGTCACTGGTGTAAGTGACGTTACGAAAGCATGAGTCATTAAGTACGACACTTAAAAAGTGTCGCTATAAGAGTATGCGTTAGTAGGGGCATCATTTAACAAGTGACGATAAACCAGAGGCGTCAGTAATACAGTCACTTAAGATAGTGACGCTTAGAAAGGCGTCACTTAGAAGAGTGACGGTACTAGTGACGGAATAGACCTAGGCGTCATTTAACCCGACACTTAAAGAAGTGACGCATATAAAGGCGTGACTTATATGAGTGACAGTATTAGTGATGGTAAGGGTTCTAAATTACAAAATATCGTCACTTACAGGAAGTGACGCATGAAGTGACGCAACGATGAAGATCATTGCGGCACTGTTCAAACCCAGAAATCACAACGAACTAAATTTGGGGTTTTTGAAAAATAAAGTTACCATGAGGTGCGCATGATAAAGACAAGTAAAACACACCACATATTAACATATAACATTAATAAACAATCCCCAAATCGAGTGATTTCGTTAAAAACTTTAAACCCGTAACCCTAATTAATGAATAAAGCATGAATACTTAATTACAGGGGTTAAAAATTGTACCTAAAGATGCGTAATCAAGTGGTGAACAAGAATGTAATGCTCGATTGCACAAACACAACCTCAAAATCAACAAAAGATCAAGGAAAAAGTTCCAGTCGAAGTGACGGTATGTCAGTGGAAGTGACGCTAGAGTAATAGTGAAAGTGATGAGATGGAGTGTCGTGTGAAGGGGTATTTATATGAAAACCCTAAAACGCGTCACAACCCGACACTTATTGCGTCACTTGAGGTGTCACTTACGAAGTGACGCATAATGTCACTTAGTGAAATTTTTTTTGAAATTTTGAGATTTTGTCGATTTTGTGCGTTTTGATTTTGGTACTCAAATTTGAAGGTAATTGTAACTTGGCTTTAACACAACATAAAGCTAACTAAGATAAAATATATGAACACAAAATTAATGCAACTTTACAAATACAAATATAACACATTCTTTTTGGTGATGGAGTTGATTTAATCTGGTTAGGGATCATATCGGAATAACATGCATTTATTAGGAACAGTAAGTGTTATTTCGATCATCCGTATGTTTGTCCACTTTAAATTTACTTGGCATGCTAAAAACACTTTTTATAAAAATTATTTCAAAACGATTATCAGTATATTTGTCCTCTTAAACATGTTACACTCACAGCTAGGAGCTAATTTTATTATTATTCGTATGTATATTTCACTGTGGTCCCCACCATAGATATACATCTTAACTTAAGACATAGACCATGCTTCCATTTACAAAGAGAATATAAGAAAATCAATTTTAAGAATCAAGTCAGTGGTGACAGGTCTGTACTTACGTACAACAGAGCGACATAGCTTATTCAGGTTTAAGCAAAACCAGACTTGGTAAAACCATTTTGGCGACCTTGTTAGGTATCTTAATTTTAAAGACTTTGCAAGTACTTTGACTTGTGTTTGCTTAATTTTTAAGTATATATTAACAGAGACCAGGTCTATACTTACGTATAACAGAGGAAACTGTCAATATATACCCCTAAATGATATCAAATAAACTTCTTCCACAAAAACATATCTAGCAAAAGTAAGATATTAAGACTTTTGTCATGCATCTAACGGTGTTATACCACTTGAAATAAACAATTGTATATTAGGCTTCTTAAGAGGTCTCAAAGAGGTTTGTGTAACATGCCTACTAATATATCGTATGATGAAGACAATGTTTATAAAAACTGTTTTCAACATGTCAGATAAATCTACTGACACATCCAAGATAAACCTTAAAATTCCATTTTGTGCATGTCACCCGATGTACTATCATATCCCAAGTTGTTTACAGACACAACTTCAACGTCTATTTTAAAAATGTAGCAACCGTGCATTTCTTTAATACTAAAAAGTATAAAGAGTGGCTGTTGCCCCCCTTTTTTTTTTAATAACACACAAAAAAGCGAGTAAATTACTTTCCAAGTTACAAATTACTTTTTGGTCACAAAGAACCTTAAACCAATCATGTTGATTAGTTCATCAAATCGAGTACGCGAAAAAGCTTTTGTGAAAAGGTCGGCATTCTGCTTTAGGGTGTCTATGTGGACAAGGTCTATCAGGTGTTTTTCATAGCAATCCCGTATAAAGTGGAACCTAAGTTCTATGTGTTTAGTCTTAGAGTGTTGTACGAGATTGCGTGTGATAGATATAGCAGCAGTGTTATCTATGTGAATAGGAGTCATAGAAAGAAGTAACCCGTAATCACGCAGTTGATGCTGAATCCATAGAACCTGAGAGCAGCAACTGGCAGCAGCAACGTACTCAGCTTCTGTAGTTGAAAGAGAAACTGTAGTCTGTTTCTTGCACTGCCACGAGACCAAGCGAGATCCGAGAAATTGGCATCCACCAGTTGTGGACTTCTTGTCTATGCTGCAGCCGCCATGATCAGAATCCGAATAGGCAGTAAGAGAGAATGATTTCTCATTTGAATACCATAGACCAAGATTGGGTCTATGTTTGAGATAATCAAAAATTCGCTTTACCGCCTTCATATGAGACACCTTGGGTTTGGCTTGAAAGCGTGAGCAGACGGATACCGCGAACACAGTATCCGGTCGAGAGGCAGTCAAATACATCAAAGAACATATCATTGAACGATAGTCCTTTTCTTTGCAATCTTCCTCATCCTCAGCAAGTCTAAGATTGTGATTGAGTTTGATAGGAGTTCCATAGGTTTTACAATTGAGCAGGTCATATCTAGTCAACATGTCATTGATATATTTTGACTGATGAATATAAATACCTTTTGCAGACTGCTCAATTTGTACACCTAAAAAGAATTTGAGCTCCCACATCGCACTCATCTCAAACTCAGACTTCATGATCTCCTCAAAGTGCTTGCACATTGCCTCATTTGTAGAGCCAAAGATAATATCGTCCATGTAAACCTGCACAAGTAGCATATCTTCTCGATCCCCAGTTTGTTCTTTATGGATGAACAGAGTACTGTCAATGTTCCCTCGAACAAAACCATGCTTGATTAAGTGAGTAGTAAGCCTCTCGTACCAAAGCCTCGGAGCTTGATGAAGACCATATAACGCCTTGTTCAATTTACAAACATATTCTGGATGTTCAGGGTCTTCAAAACCTAGAGGCTATTTAACGTACACATCTGTATCCACTTGTCCATACAGGAAGGCACTTTTAACATCGAGTTGGTTAACACGAAACTCCTTGAAAGAAACGAATGCAAGGAAGATACGAATAGACTCAAGTCTTGCCACAAGTGCAAAGACTTCATCATAGTCCAAGCCCTCAATTTGACTAAAACCTTGAACAACCAATCGTGCTTTGTTACGAATCACTATACCCCGATCGTCCATCTTATTTCGAAATACCCATCGAGTGCCAGTTAAGTGAGCACCTTTGGGTAACGGAACTACATCCCAAACATGTAGCTTGTTGAACTGCTGTAATTCTTCTTGCATGCCCTCGACCAAGGATGGATTTTTTAAGGCCTCATCAACCTTCTTGGGTTCAATTTGGGATAAATGGCATGAATTTATCCGAGCAACAAGATTCAGCATTTGCTGATTTGGATTTTGTTGCACCTGTTGTCTTGTTTTAACCGCAACATTAGGATCACCAATAATATTATCGATGGGGTGATTCCTGTGTACACGTGTCACTCCAAATTGTTCATATCCCCTTCAGAAGCGGGAACAGTTGTAGTCTCAGGAGCAGTAGAACTTTCAGGTTGCGCGGATTGTTGTGGTTCCTCAACTTCTTCATCATGATCATTAAAATTGGTGAAGACAGTTTCTTCTTCTTCGGCTTCCTCTAAAGGAGGCATATTGGGATCATCAGGAAGATCTTTTGCATTAATCATTCCTGAAGTCGAAGGAGCATTCGAGGAGGGGATAATAGGAGATGGTTCGGTTGTAGTAGGTGATGGTGTGGGTGTTGGAGTAGGTGATGATGTAGGTTTTGAGGTAGATGTCTTGACATAGACTGATGCTATGAAGTAGGGTAACCAACTCCTCCTCTTCATCATCTTCTTCGGGTATGTCGAAAGAGTTAAACACATCCTTATAACTGAACAGCCAATCCGGACCCATTCCTTGAGGAGGATCCGTTTAACGCAAACATTTTACCTCAAAATGCTCCTCCACCTGGTGTGTTGATTTAATGTAGACTCTTTTGTTTGGAGAATTAACTGAATAACCAAGAAAAATCCCTTCAACAGCTTTAGCTCCAAACTTTGAGACTTTTTCTTTTGGGATCATAATCAGACACGGATACCCAAATGGCTCTAGAAACTGCAGAGTTGGTTTATGGTTATTGAAATATTCATAACATGTCTTGTTCTTTTCTTAACCGTGAGCACTCGATTCAGAACGTAACAAGCAGTGTTGACTGCCTCAGCCCAAAATATGATAGGGAGCTTAGAATCAGCCAGCATAGTCTGAGCTTTCTCGATAATAGTCCTATTCTTACATACTGCAACTCCATTCTGTTGAGGAGTCCTTGGAGCACTGAACTGATGATCAATGCCTTTCGAGGCACAATATAACTCGAGAGTTGAGTTTTTGAATTCAGTTCCATTGTCACTTCGCAGTCTCTTCACCTTTAAGTTGCACAGATTTGCCAACTTATCCAACAGGTACACCAAAATATCTGCTGTTTCACTCTTTGCAGCAAGAAAGTATACCCACGAAAATCGGGAGTAGTCATCGGTGACTACTAAGCAGTAGGATCGGCCACCAATGCTCTTAGTAGAAATAGGACCAAACAAATCCATATGTAAGAGCTCCAGTGGTGCAGCAATAGAATTCACTACCTTGGTTTTATGGGACATTTTGTGGAGTTTCCCTTTGTGGCATGCAATACAGTCATCTTTTAGAGCAAAAGACTGTTTTGGAACTCCGTTTACCAAATCATTATTTATAAAGAAATTCATTTTGCGAAAATGAATATGTCACATCCGTCGATGCCAAAGTAGTGATTCCTTTTCCGAAGCCTTTGACAGGAGACAAGTGTATTCATCTGTAGTCTCCACAGTTCGCATGTTCATCACATAGGTATCGTTTCTCCGTGGCGCCCGCATAAGCACCGGGAAAATGAAACCCGGCTTCAAGATCACACATTCTGTTTTTGTGAATGCTGTGGTATAATCCTTATCACAGACTTGTGAAACACTCAACAAGTTGTGAGTGAGTTGAGCTACATAGTTCACATTCTCAAAGCTAACTTTCCCATTAGTTAGCGTTCCCTTTCCAGTATCTCCAGCAAAGGCAACATGTCCTCCGGCGTGTGGTTTAACATCCGTCAAAAGAGACACATCGCCAGTCATGTGTCGCGAGCAGCCACTATCCATAAACCATTCACTATCTTTAACATGTTCTGGCTGCTGCAACACATAAAAGTAAGGAGATTAGTGAGAAACGGTGACCCAATCCTTTACAGACTTAGGTCTACCAAGGTCATCAACAATAATCACATCAGACAGAATTTTATTTTTCAATAAATCATAATTTTCATCTAATGTGTTATTGTTTGGAAGTTGGTATGGGAGGAATGTCGAGCTTTTGTTTTGGCAAAGATTTTTGCCCAACATTACTTTGCTTTTCAACAGGCTTGGGAGATTTGGAATAACGCCTAGGTGGTGAAAATGAATTTCTATAGAAAGAAGTTCTAGGCATATCTCTCCCATAGCGCTGATGAGAATGCTTGGGACAATCACGAAATAAATATCCCTGTTTCTTGCAGTAGAAACATGAACGGTTCTCAACAATTGGTTGAGGCTGAGGATTTACCGGAGTAGATGGTGAGGCATTTTTAGAACAAGCACAGTGTGTGCAAGTTTGAGAAGGTGCTTGCCTCGGTTGATTGGTTGAGGGTGAAGGTTTTTTACATGAGACTCTTTCATTGTTCACATTTAAGTTATTTTTCAAAATCTTTACAGGTGTCTGTAAAGTTTGAGTTTTCTCATTTAAAGCCTTTTTCTTGCCCTTATCATTTTGTATTTTAAGGACAGCTTCATTTGTCAAAATCACCTTTTCTGATTTGACCTCAACCTTTTCAACCTTAGGATACTCCTCATCGGTAATATCCTCAATCTCAACTATCTCCTCAACACTAACTAGAGATACAGCTTCAGACTTAACAAACTTAGGCGAAGGATACTCTGGCCGCTTGGTTTTCTCCTTTGCCTGTTTGTTTTGTTTATTTTCCGTTGACTTGATACCATATAACAATGCATAGTCAACAGGAATCTCTTCAGTGCCTTCCTTAACAGGCATAGAACAGTATTCAGTGGGAGGCGGGACTTCAATATAGCCTAGTCCTACCTTAGTTTTGTTATCTGTCCTCTATTTATTAAGGATTTCATTGAAGGCAACTATAGAGGAAGAGGAACCTAGAATCTTGTTCTTATAGTTATCATACTCAACTTTTAAATCAGAGAGTTCCTTTTTCAACAATTCTATTTCAGCAAGATAGCTATTAATAGCATCTTGTTGACTAAAGACCTTTGATTTGTACTTTTGAGTGTCTTGTTTATAAGCCTCAATCTTCTTATCATAAAGTTGTTCATTAGCTTTTAAGTACTTATTGGACTCTTTAAGTTTTGCAACCTTTTTCCTTAATTCTACATTTTCTTCTTGAAAGCACTTTAAAGATTCAGTTAACTTAATATATGAAATACAGTTTAAAGGCTCATCAGGTTCATTGTGTACCTCATTAGTAATGTGAGCCATAAGACACTGTTGGTACTTGTCAGCAAACATGCTCCAGTCCGTGTTTGTAGGCTCAAAGACAACTAATGCATCAGTTGTCGCTTGTTTCACTTCTTCCTTCTCTTGAGCTTTAGGAGCATCAGGCTTCGTAAAACCCGATGGAGGAACTTTTGGTTTCTCACATTCCCTTGCAAAATGTCCCAAATTCTGACAATTATAGCAACGGACCTTGCTCTTGTCAAAACCAAAGATGGTTTTGCCATTTCCTTCCAAACTCTTGCGTCGAGTCCTTTGCAAGAATTTTTGAACTCTTCTTGAGATCATGGCAATATTCCAGTTTAAATCCATTTGCTCAAGATCATCATCATCCAGTTGAGCATAGTCTTCTTTAGCAAGTTCAAGTGTAGAATTTGGTTGCAAAACCAAATCCTTGTAGGAGCTAAGAAAAGCTGTATAGATAACAGCTTGTTCTTCAATGGCTGGGGAAATCGCAACTTGCTGTTGTGAACCTTGTGAAGGTCCAGAAGCATAGACTGGATGATGAGCACCAGTAGACTGCGATGGAGAACTAGTATCAGAAATAAAGGTCATTCCACCATATGTCTTCCAGGTGTTTAACTTTCCTCCATATAATGTCGGGTCTTGAACAAAACCACCCGACTTACACTCCTTTTTCTTCAACTCCATTGCATGAGCTTGAAGAATGCCAATTAACTCATCCAGATTCATTCTTGCTAATTCTTGGTTCTCTTTTAGAAATTGTACTTTTACGTCCCAAGTACTAGGTAGAACATCCAACGGCTTCTTATTCACCTCAATCTGAGGGAAATTGTAACCTCCCTCGTTTAACTCACTAACTAACTGTGAGTACCTTGTGAATAATCCTGATGCCATTTCATTAGGAAGAATATCAAACAGATCATACTGTTTCTTGATTAGCTCTAGTTTAGCCTCCTTATATTTCTCGTTTCCTCCACATCTCATTTCATTAGCCTTCCAAAGATCGTATGTGATGTCATGAGTTTTGAAAAGTCGTAAGACTTTTTTAGTTAGGCACATACAGATAGCAGAATGAGCCTTTCTCTCAATGTCATACTCATTTTTCTCTTCAGGAGTCATAGATTTATACATCTTGGATGGAGGGATACCACGATAATCTCCCTCGGCTACTGGAGTTTCATATCTTTCTCTGAGTGGACCCTAGAGCTCTGGACAATGGAAATCTACGTATTGTTCGAATCGGTCACGCCAATATGCGTAATCCATATCAGCAGTAAACAAAGGAGGTTTACTATTAGAACCAACATCGTGATTTTGTTTGATCATTTCTCTGATTCCCCTAATATCTTCTTTATCAGCAGCAGCAGCCATTAAAGGAAATCCTGAAAAATAGCTTAAAAACAAGAACTAGAAAACTTATCAGCAGCAGCATCCATTAAACGACTAGCGACACTTAATAAGTGTCGCTATCGAGTGACGTACAAAATGACTGATGACACTAGAAGCAAGTGTCGCTCAATCAAGTAAGTGACGCACCCAAGTGTCGTACTTGAGTGACGCAGTAAATCAAATAGGCATCACTAGTGGAAGTGACGCTTGACAAACAAGTGACGTGCTGAAGTGACGCACGTGAGTGTCGGTAGATTAAAGCAGACGACACTAGAGGTAAGTGACGTATTAATCACAAATGACGCTCTAAGTGACGCACAAAGTGACGCACCAGAGTGTCGGTAAAACCCTAAATGGAACATACGAAGGGTCGCACGAAGTGTCGCTGTCAAGTGACGCAACGAGTGATGCAAAAACGGTTGTGAAGTAAAACCCTAAAAATCGAATTTTCGTAAACCTAACGAAAATTCTACAATCCCAATTGAACGAAACATGTAAGTATTGATTCTGAACGTCTGAATATCACCCAATTGATCCCAAAATCCTTGAATCTTCTTGTGTTTCTTCACGAACAAAACCGAAAACTCTCTAATTCATGATCAAAACTTCAATCAATCATCCAGAGGCTCTGATACTAGTTGTGAGTGCCCCGTAGGATGGATCATAGATGACGGAAGTAATCAATTACAAGGCGGAAACAAGTAATCAATGTAAACAAACACAATATCAAACCGAAAACGAAAACGAATGATCAAAGTATACTAGCTTGATATTATGAACTATAAACGTTTGAGTATGATTACAGAGAGTTTAGTCGACAAATGGTGCTAGGGTTTCATCAACCCTAGCTAGAAACCCGTAGGTTTGCTTGTATACTAACACAAATCGGCAGACATGCGTCACTTGGCTAGTGTCGCATGTGGCCGCCTTCATGCGTCACTTACCTAAGTGTCGCTATGCGTCACTAAGGCAAGTGTCGCCTAATACTAAAGTTAAGGGTCGCTATACATATAAATGACTTTTCTATTACAATCAACTAACGACACTTACAACTCAATAGACCAACTGACTGACACACTAAATGTACCAACACAACCAAAACAAGAATAAATTATATTTTATAACTCAAGTAAAAGTATTTGATGAAATACTTCAACAAAAACCTTAACAAATATTCGTATTTTAAAATGATTATTTATACGATTAAACGATCGGTAAAACGAACACCGCACGGAGCGTAAACGTGGGGGATTAAAATTTGGGAGATTCCCTCCCCCTTTTCCTCAAAAATCTGCCAAAACCTTCCCCCCCCCCCCCCCCCCATTTTCATCATTCTCTTTCTCTCTCTCTTTCTTACTTCTCTTCTTTTCCTCTCAAAAACAAACACCACCACCAACACCAAAAACCACCATCAAACTCACTCGAATCACTACACTCGTTTGGAAGAAAAGATTCACCGCGACAAGATCTATATTTCCATCTTTCCGGATTCCTCCGGCGTTAAGTTTATAAGTTTCCGACAAAACCCGAAACACTCCAATTTCCATTATTTTTACTTGTTTATGGGTTATTTAAGCTCATAATGTTCAAATATGGGTAGGGTAAAAGTTTCAAGTCAAACGAAGGCCGGAAACACCTTTTCAGCTCATTTTCCGGCCAACAGCGCGTTATGTCACAGAGGCTCCAGGCCACCTGCGACATAAGCTTTTATGTTGCTAAATCAAGCCTTATGTCGCATATAGCGACATAAGCCACTATGTCGCACTAATCACGGATGTCGCATATAGCGACACAAATGGTTATGTCGCTGAAATTACGGACGTTGCATATAGCGACACAAAACACTATGTCGCAAACCTTATTCCCGTCGCATATAGCGACACAGCGCCTTATGTCGCATTAAATTGCGGATGTCGCACTTAGCGACACAAGCCTTTACGTCGCAGTCATGATCTGCGACACAACAGATTATGTCGCACTTAGCGACACAAAGTTGTATGTCGCACACTATGCCGCATGAAACAGAACCAAGAAAACACATATTTTACTAAGTGTCGAGACCTAAAATTTTATCACTTGATTTCACCCAAATTCAAGTCCAGATGCGTTTTTCACCAAAGCAATGTAGTAGAAATAAAAAATTTTCGAGCTAACTTGGCATCTCGACCCCAACCAGGTGCCAGCCCCTTGGACCCCGCCAGGGGTTGCCACCCCTGGAACCCCGCTTACTAGCGGCGCTGCCCCCGGACCCCCATCACTTAGAGTTTGTAAATACATTTCACACCAAGTGTCAGACTTGTATAACATCAAACACAAATACGATACGACTTCTAAGACACATTGGAACATACCTTTTAAGTATAACACTTAAAAATCATAATAATAGGAGTTGAGATTATTATTACAAACAATCACCAACAGGCCGTACACATTTTCAAAACTCAAGTTAATCAACCAAATTGTAGTCATTTGGACATTCTAGTTGGACGAGCAACTACAAAGGTAGTCTTTTAAGATACCTAATCAATTAATAACCATCACTTGTCGTGGACACCCTCAGGTTACAAGTCTTCGGACATCACTACTCGGCTAATGAACTCAAGTTTATTTAGATAAACACTTCAAGACTCAGGTGAGTCTCATAGCCCCTATTTTACTGTTTAACTCAGGGGTGTGATATACTGCTCATTTTATTTTACTATATGAATGCAAGTACGAAATCAAACAAATACTACATGAGTTATCTCACTAATCTTTTCAAAGCGCTCCTCAGCATAGTTTGGTAATACGTTGTAGCGTGAATATTAGTATATGGTACCATATAGGATTGACCCTCCTCGTCCGGGTTAGCATGCACTAACTAGGTAAATTGATGTACTAATATTTGTCCAGACGAGTGTAGATTAGGCACTCGTGGGAGGCACCTCGATCAGGATTCCTTAAATGTGGACCTGACACCTCGAGTTAAGCTCAGACTATGTGCACATGGCTGTAAAACTTTTATTTTGCTTAATTGCAATTTAAATTCAATTAAATCTTGCGGTTCATACAATATGTGTTGACATACAAACCTGTGAGCTCACCAGCATTTCGCTGACCCATTTTAGCATGTATCACAGGTACTCAGCAGTAGGTTGGACTGCATTCAGGAATCATTAGCTCGTGTCATCATGCAAACATTCAGAGATTTAGCTACATTATTATATTTTGTATAAATTAATTATGTATGTAAATCTCTCAATTCCAAACTGAGCTAATGTAAACTATATTTTGATGTAAACTTTGATTTTATCAAAACAAGTTATAAAACGACGCATATAGAGTCGTTCATTATATCTTTGTGCTGTGATTATTGATTAGTCGCGCCCCGACCCGATTCGCTTCCGCAACCCGAATTTGGGGGTGCGACAATGCAGGATTTTAAAGTTTTGCTAAAAACATTTGGCTAAGGTTTTTAATTTCCTAAAATACCTAGTAATTACAATTGTTATATTAACTAAACACAAATGTTAAAAGTGGGGAATAGATAAAATGGTAAAAAGGCTAGTAATTATTTAAATTACACAAAAAATCATTTTTTTCTCCCCCTCCCCTTCCTCATTGCACCGGCGTTGCACCCCCAAAACATGTGGCAGCGGAAGTATGAGGTGTCACGGGGGCTACGACCAAATCAAATATCATCACACAAAGATTACAACGAACGACCTCTACATGAGACGCTTGAAAAATAGTTACTTTGCCATAATCAAATGTTTACAACTGTTATCCAAAAACATTGGAGTTTGCAAAAATAGTCTAGAGATTTCTAATACATAGTTGTTGATACAAAATATCGTAATGTAATTAATTCTCTTGTTTGAAAATATGCGACTCGAGCTATGCTTTCCAAAAGCATCCTACTATCTTGATTCCTGTGGGTAGTCCTATTGCGTCTGTAAACCTGAGAATACATACTAAAAGGGTCAACATAAAGTTGGTGAGTGCATAGGTTTGTTAAACAGTTGTTTAGATATCAGTATAAAACACAAGATTTAATAATGTTTGAAATCAATCAAATATGTATACTATTGCCATGAGCTCATAGTTCAAAGCTTAACAATGTGTGTCGTGCCTCTTTCGAGTACACGATCGTTGGTGCCCCTGCAAGTGTCTAATCCGATACACTCGTGTGTACATATATTAATACGTCCGTTTGACAGGTTAGCGCGACTAACCCGGACGAATATATCTATTTACTAATACTCACGCTTAGTCCAAATTAACGAAGCTATGATGTGTGAGGACTTTAAATGGATTAGTGTGTTAACTCATGCAATCTGTATAGCGTTGTTTGTTGTACATGTGTTCATAAAAACAGTTGTGTAAAAGCAGTTGTATGTATTCTCACCCTTGGATGTAAAACAGTAAAAAGGGGCTATGAAACTCACCTGATTTAAGCAATTAGTGAGAAAATAATTAAATAAGCAAGCAATGTGTCCCAAGGTGCAACCTTCTAACGTCCTAAACGTATAAGGTTGTATATAAGTAGATGTCTCAAAGACCATCTATGTAAGTGGAGGGTTAATGTCCACTTAAGTCAATAGTATAGGTGGAGGGTTGATGTCCACCTAAAAACAAGTTCACTCAACTAGTATGTTCAGTTAAGTTGTTGATTAAAAATGTGTACGACCCGTTGGTGAAAGTTTGTAATAATAATTCTTATAGATTTTATTATTAAGTTTGTTTTGTTATATACTATTCATTAGTACATATCGTGTGTCGCAAACATATTATTTAGTTCGTAAAAACCTTAAACCGTAAGTCAAAGTTGGTCAACTCGTTGGTCAAAGTTGGTCAAAGGTGGTCAAACCTAGTCAGACTGGTCAAAGGTGGTCAAACCTGGTCAAAAGTGGTCAAACCTAGTCAAAGTTGGTCAAAGTTACCAACTAAGTCACCCAAACCTATTTTTGTTACCTACTCGGTTTGACCCGAATCTTTTCCCAAACCCTTAAATATGTTCATAAGTCACAAAAAGTTAGTTTTTCCCTAAATTGCAATTCCGCAAGTGTCGGTTTTCAAGTTTTACTAAAACCAGTCCACACTTTATGTTATCCAGAAAATACAGAAAATACATCTCACTGTTGGAGTTTTATAAAAATCTACAGTCCGTAAAAAGTCCCAAAAAATTAATAATTGTTCCCTTTTATGTTTTTACTTCTATTAATTTTTCCATGCATTATAGAATAGTCTAAGTATTTTTAAAAATTACATTTCCATTCTAAGTTCAGATTTAGACACATACACGCTATCAACGTTTCTGAGAAAAATATACAAGGAACTAGTAAAAGTTGTAAACATAATAGTTGTAGTCAATGAAATATGTAAAATTTGAGCGGTAGTTTCAGGTCATTTGGATATGTGTAGCTCGAGATATGGTCAAAACCATGAGACCTAAGTTTCTGACCTTTTTTGACAGATTATACATGTTCTTTTACACAAATTATTAAAAATAGTTAACAAGCTCAGAAAAATATGAAGTTTATGATTTTGGAAATCTTATTTCTTAAACTTTATTTTTGACTATAAAAACATCCATTTTCATGGAGAGATGATTTTTTCTAAAAATTGTGGAAGTGAGCACAACTTTCTTGACAGAAAGTTTGTCTTACATTTTTGTTGATTTCAAGTTATGAAAAATAGTTTTTGAGCAAGATTTTGTTATAATACTTGTTGAGTGAACTTAATATCATGTTAATAAAGTATTAAGAAGAAGAAAGAGTCCTTACAATGATGATAATGAAGAGATTTGGACAGAAGTGAGATGAGAAGGTCTTATAGTCTAGTAGTCTTGAAAATTTCTTGCAAAATGATGATAAATTGAGTGGTGGTTCAATGGTGGTTTGTGGTGGTGATTGGTGATAAAGGTGGTGGAGTATGGTGGCTGAAAAATCAGGAGTTAGAGAGAGGATTTTGGTAGAGAGAAAAGTGAAGTTTTGAGTGTAATGGTGAAATGAATTATGGTCATGCATGTGGGTGTAGAATTCAAGTTGTAGAATCTCATCATGAGAAAATGCATGAAATCTTAGAGGTGGTGAGGGTGGTGGCTGGCCCCACCATGGGCCCCATCTAATTTGTGTGTTTTAAATTAAGTTTCCAGACTGTGTTGCGTACTGTGGTCATTTATTCGTTAAACCGTTAAATCGCGTAGCGTTTTCTAGTGTCGCTTTAATTCATGATGTATTTAGGAATATTTTTCATTGAAGTATTATTAAAATACTTAAATTGAGTTGTCGAAATATTAATTAGGGTTTCGTTTGGTTGTCGGGTTCAGTTTGCGCGTTTTCACCGCGTTTGTTACGTTTTAAACAAAATGTCGAGGTTTTCATGTATTATTATATAAAAATAATAATATATGATAATTAACTTCTAAAAATAGATTAAAGTTATTTATTGAAAAGTTTTCACCAACGTCGTATATTCTGTCGGACTCCGTCTGGTTGTTTCGCGTAATTACAACTAATTACGTATGCGTAATATAAAATGATTACAGGAGTGTATATTCACATAAATATACAAATAGTTACAAGTAATTAAAAGTATTTAGCCTAATATTAAACTAAAGGCACATAATTAAGGTTTCTAGTAGGTTAATCAGTAAGCCTAAATTGTCGGGTGTCACATTCTCCCCTTGTTAGGAGAATTTCGTCCTGAAATTACCTTGTTGCCGCAGTCTGTGGGGTATCTAAGAATAGATGTGGGTTTCGTCATGTGGAATGATAAGTTTCTCATCAGACAGACATTTCTTCAGGTTAGAAATGTGGAAAGTGTTGTGTACGCTGAGTTGTAATGGTAGTTGCTGTCGCTATGCCATCAGAAAGATTCTTTCGAGAATTTCAAGTGGTCTAATGTATCTAAGTTTTAGTTTACCGCGTTTACCAAAACGAATGACACCTTTCCATGGTGACAGTTTCAAGAGTACTTTCTACGTGGTGTGATGCTCAACCTTGTTTTGTTGGTCTCCCCTTGTTTGATAATTGTTCCACCAGTATTGAGAGGTGTACGAACGATTTCGGTGCGAATCTTATAAAAGCCAATTCATGGTAATGATATCATTGAGAAGAGAAAGAGGGGATAAGGTTTTCGGTTTCGGAGTGAAACACGGAACTATGTTCACTTGTTTATACTGATTTGTTAATTCCTTGATGTTCTTAGCTTCTAAGTCGGTGGGAGTGATGTCGTGAAGTGGACGAAACTAATCCAGCATCGTATAAGATTGAAATAATTATGTCATTGCATCCTTTTGTTTTATCCTCCAATAATTTCGTATTGGTCGTTGTCACCTCTATCACTAACGTCTCGGTTTGTCTCTATAAGAATTAACTCCATCCGATTTTGCAAGATCGAGTATTGCTACTATCAAACCGACTACTAAGAGAATCTTATTTCGTACTAGTCTATCGTACCTATGCCTTTATTGGAAAACCACAATCCAACTTCTTATCTTAGAATTTTCTTAGCAATGCTTCAGGTGTAATCGGTATTCTAGCTTCAAAATGGGATTAAAGGTTAGATCATTGAGAAAGATTGAGTGAAAATCAAGTGTTTGTTGATATATATGGTTTTCTTTTGCCCAAAACTTCATCGTAATTTTTGATAACTTTGTTAATAATTTATGAATTTTGAAAATTCCGTAAAAACATTTTGTGGCAAAATTTGTTTAAAATCGTTGCTGACGTGAATCTGTTGAAAACTCTTGTCATTAACAAAACGGGGAAAATTTTGTTTAACAAAAATCCATTGAAAAATTGAAGTAGTGGGAAATTTCGAGTAACCGTTTGATGAAAATCCGCTAAAGGCTCAAATAGATGAAAATACGTTGAAAACTCTGGTCATTGAAAAGTGTTGAAAATTTTGTTTGTCAAAAATCTGTTGGAAGATTTATGTTGTGAATAATTCGTGGAAAATGTCTGACGAAAGATTTATTTGAAAATTGTTTCCTACACAAAGTACATGTTTAGTGGAATTTCTACTAGACCTAAGCGAGTTCTATTTTGCACACTAGTCTTAATCGCAAGACAGCGACTTCGTCTCTAGTCTCCATCGCCTGAAGATGGATAGTTTCTATGGTTTTGCTAAGATTCTGTCGATCCTCAAGGATCTGTGCAACTCCGCCCTGTGCCAGATGCATCCAACCTAAACGGATTTCATGTTTTTCTAACTCCATAGTGTCTATTCTATTTTCGTGGAGGCATAGCCTAGCAGCTAGTACCAGAACGGTATGGTAAGTGGGTTCATGTGTCGCAACCCCAAATTCGGGTTGCAGAAGCGAATCGGGTCGGGACGCGACTAATCAATAATCACAAGCACAAAGATATAATGAATGACCACTAAATGCGTCGTTTTACATTGTATTGATAAAACAGAGTTTACATCAACATATTGTTTACAGTAGCTCAGTTACTTGAAATTGAGAGATTTACATTACATAATTAATCTATACAAAATATAATAATGCAATTAAATCTTTGATTTGATTGAATGCATACTCGAGCTAATGATTCCTGATTTGGGCAGTCAACCTACTGCTGAGTACCTGTGATACATGCTAAAATGGGTCAGCGAAATGATGGTGAGCTCACAGGTTTATATGTCAACACATATTTGTATGAACCGCAAGATTTAATTGAATTTAAAATTCAATTAAGCAAAATAAAAGTTATACAGCCATGAGCACATAGTCTGAGCTTAACTTGAGTGTCAGGTCCAATTAAGGAAACCCAACTGAGTTGCCTCCTACGAGTGCCTAATCTATACTCGTCTTCCCAAATGATAATACGTCAGTTTGACCAGTTAGTGCGTGCTAACCCGGACGAGGATTGTCAATCCTATATGATATCATATACTAATATTCACGCTACAGATGTATTACCAAACTATGTTATGGAGGGCTTTGAAATGATTAGTGAAAACAACTCATGTAGTATTTGATTTGTATTGTACTTGCGTTCATATTATAAAATAAAACGAGCAATGTAATCACACCCCAGATGAAAACCGTAAAATAGGGGCTATGAGACTCACCTGAGCCTTGAGTGTTTAACGAAATAAACTTGAATTGATTAGCTGTGAAAACTGTAAAATAGGGGCTATGAGACTCACCTGAGCCTTGAGTGTTTATCGAAATAAACTTGAATTGATTAGCTGTGAATTGATGTCCGAAGACTTGTAAGCTGAGGGTGTCCAAGACACGCGATGGTTATAAACATGAGTAGGTATCTCGAAAGACTACCCTTGCAGTTGTTCGTCCAACTAGAATGTCCAAATTACTACGATTTAGTTGTTTAACTTGTCCAAGTTACTACGACTTGGTTGATTTGATTATCCGAATTACTACGATTTGGTTGTTTAAGTTGTCCAAGTTACTACGACTTGGTTGATTGAATTGTCTTTTGAAAACGTGTATGGCTCGTTGGTGATTGATTGAAATAATAACCTCATCATTATTATTATGATTTCGAGTGTTCGTGTTCATAAACGTATTCCGATGTGTTTAAAAAGTCCGTATCGTATAAGTGTTTGAAATTACATAAGTTTGACACTTAGTAAAAATCCTTGTTTTCAAGTTTCTGATTTATGCGACATTGGGTGCGACATAAGGCTTTGTGTCGCTAAGTGCGACATAGTCTATTGTGTCCCAGATCATGACTGCGACGTAAAGGCTTGTGTCGCTAAGTGCAACATCCGCAAACTAATGTGACATAAAGCGTTGTGTCGCTACATGCGACGGGAATAAGTTTTGCGACATAGTGTTTTGTATCGCTATATGCGACATCCGTGATTAGTGCGACATAGTGGCTTATGTCTCTATATGCAACATAAGACCTGATTTAGCGACATAAGAGTTTATGTCGCAGGTGGCCTGGAGCCTCTGCGACATAACGCGCTGTTGGCCGGAAAATGAGCCGAAAAGGTGTTTTCCGGTTTCCGTTTGACTTGAAACTTTTACCCAACCCATATTTGGACATTATAAGCTTAAATAATCCATAAACAAGTAAAAATAAGTGAAATCGGAGTGTTTCGGGTTTTTTCAAAAACTTACAAACTTATTCCGCAAAAATGAAAATGTAGATCTTGTCGTGGTGAATCTTTTCTTTCAAACGAGTGTAGTGATTCGAGTGAGTTTGGTGGTGGTTTTTGGTGGTTGTAGGTGGTGGTGGTGGTTGTTTTTAGAGAGAAAAGAGAGAAAGTAAGAAAGAGAGAGTGAGTGAAATGATGAGAATGAGGAGGGGAGGGAGGGATTCTGGCAGTTTTTTGGAGAAAGAGGGGGAGGGAATCTCCCAAATTTTAATTCCCCGCGTTTGCGCTCCGTGTGGTGTTCGTTTCCCCGATCGTTTAATCGTATAAATAATTATTTTAAAAGACGAATATTTGTTAAGGTTTTTGTTGAAGTATTTCATCAAATACTTTTACTTGAGTTATAAAATATAACTTATTCTTGTTTCGGTTATTTGCGCGTTTATTATTTTAATCGCATAATTGTAGTTTGTACGATACGAATTTGAGTTGAAATATTATCTAAATAATATTTTGGATAAAATAGAGTTATTAAATAATGTCCTATTATTTAATAAAATGGTTCACCAACATTCGTATTAATTGAACCGAATTGCATTCGGTTTGAAACTTGTACGATTTAGTCAAATCGCATACTTGTATATATTCAACAATATATATATTGATACATTAATTAGCCTAACACATAACTAATTAGTAGTAGTGGTATGAATAGGACAAGTTCTAGTTCGAGGTGGTGTGTCTGTTCTTCTAGTTGTGTGTAGCACGCGCGCTCCATGGGTCTATGATACAAGTGGGAACGAAGAGTGCAAAGTGATGGGAGGAGGTGTAATTCGTCTAGGTAACGAAGTATCATACGGCTCAAGTTCTATACATGTTCCCGAATGATTAGGATGAGAGTGGAAAGAAGAGGGTGAAGTAGGTGTGACTTGCTTGATTGGCGAATCCTCAAGTAGATTCTTCTCAAGTGAGTCCTATTCGATTAGGTAGCTGCCCGATACGGTTGGGCAAGTGGTACTGTGGAAGTCTCCTCAGTGGTAAGTAAGGGTTGAGTCTCGTTTTCTGTGTCGGATGACGTAGTTGTGGGAGTGGTTTCCGTAAAGAGTGGCAATTAAGTTTAGTGTACATAAGGTTATACCTATATATACATATATATACACTTAAAAGCGTAGCACATAAGCACATATAAAGGTTGGTCCCGTTCTATTCTTGGTCAAAGTCTTCTAATGCATTCCCATTCACTATAACCATTTCAGGTCTTGCATCGAATCTCCTTTAATTGTACATAGTTATCAGGAAATGTTAAATTAAATTCAAATGATGCAATCGCTGAACCGGTCATACTAAACAAAGAATACTAACCTAATGGTTATAGTCTAGGTCACTAATGCAATCCTAGTTCGCTATAACCTTTGGCTCTGATACCAATCTGTTGCCCCCCCCAAACACGTGGCAGCAGAAGTAGGAGGTGTCACGGAGGCTACGACCAAATCAAATATCATCACACAAAAATTACAACAAACGACCTCTACATCAGACGTTTGAAAAATAGTTACATTTCCATAATCTAATGTTTTCAACTGTTACCCAAAAACATTGGAGTTCACAAAAATAGTCTAGAGAATACATAGTTGTTGATACAAAATATTGTAATGCAATTAATTCTCTTGTTTGAAAATATGCGACTCGAGCTATGCTTTCCAAAAGCATCCTACTATCTTGATTCCTGTGGGTAGTCCTATTGCGTCTATAAACCTGAGAATACATACTAAAAGGGTCAACATAAAGTTGGTGAGTTCATAGATTTGTTAAACAGTTGTTTAGATATCAGTATGAAACACAAGATTTAATAATGTTGTAAATCAATCAAATATGTATACTATTGCCATGAGCTCATAGTCCAAAGCTTAACAATGTGTGTCGTGCCTCTTTCGAGTACACGATCGTTGGTGCCCCTGCAAGTGTCTAATCAGATACACTCGTGTGTACAAATATTAATACGTCCGTTTGACAGGTTAGCGCGACTAACCCGGACGGGGATTGTCAGTCCCAAATAGATCTATTTACTAATACTCGTGCTTAGTCCAAATTAATGAAGCTATGAGGTGTGAGGACTTTAAATGGATTAGTGTGTTAACTCATGCAATCCGTATAGCGTTGTTTGTTGTACTTGTGTTCATAAAAACAGTTGTGTAAAAGCAGTTGTATGTATTCTCACCCTTGGATGTAAAATAGTAAAAAAGGGCTATGAAACACACCTGAGTTAAGCAATTAGCGAGAAAATAATCAAATAAGCAAGTAAGGTGTCCCAATGTGCAACCTTCTAACGTTCTAAACATATAAGGTTATATATAAGTAGATGTCTCAAAGACCATCTATGTAAGTGGAGGGTTAATGTCCACTTAAGTAAATTGTATAGGTGGAGGGTTGATGTCCACCTAAAAACAAGTTCACTCAACTAGTATGTTCAGTTAAGTTGTTGATTAAAAATGTGTACGACCCGTTGGTGAAAGTTTGTAATAATAATTCCTTAAGATTTTATTATTAAGTTTGTTTTGTTGTATACTATTCATTAGTACATATCGTGTGTCGCAAACAGATTATTTATTTCGTAAAAACCTTAAACCATATGTCAAAGTTGGTCAACTCGTTGGTCAAACTGGTCAAAGGTGGTCAAACGTAGTCAAACTGGTCAAAGGTGGTCAAACCTGGTCAAAATTACCAACTACGTTACCCAAACCCATTTTTGTTACCATTTTTTAAAAATAGTAAGTTTGTCTGTTTTTAAAAGTCGAGCCCCGTTTTTGTTGACTTGGTCAAACCTACTCAGTGTGATCCAAATCTTTTCCTAAACCCTTAAAGATGTTCATAAGTCACAAAAAGTTAGTTTTTCCCTAAATAGCAAGTCCGCAATTGTCGGTTTTAAAGTTTTACCAAAACCAGTCCACACTTTATGTTTTCCAGAAAATACATCTCATTGTTGGATATTTATAAAAATCTACAATTCGTAAAAAGTCCCAAAAAAATTACTAATTATTCCTTTTTATCTTATTTACTTCCAGTAATTTTTCCATGCATTATAGAATAGCTAAGTATTTTTAAAAAGTACATTTCCATTCTAAGTTCAGATTTGGACACATGCGTGCTATCAACGTTTATGAGAAAAATCTACAAGGAACTAGTAAAAGTTGTAAACATGAAAGTTGTATTCATTGAAATGTGTAAAAGGTGAGTGGTAGTTTCAGGTCATTTGGATATGTTTAGCTCGAGATATGGTAAAAACCATGAGACCTAAGTTTCTGACCTTTCTTGACAGATTATACATGTTCTTTTACATAAATTATTAAAAATAGTTAACAAGCTCAAAAAAAATATGAGGTTTACGATTTTGGAAATCTTACTTCTTAAACTTCATTTTTTACTGTAAAACGTCAATTTTCATGTAGAGATGATTTTTCTAAAAATCATGGAATTGAGCATAACTTTCTGGACCGAAAGTTTGTCTTACATTTTTGTTGATTTCAAGTTATGAAATTTATAGGTGGTAAGGGTGGTGGCTGGCCCCACCATGGGACCCATCTGATTTTGTGTGTTTTTAATTAAGTTTCCAGACTGTGTTGCGTACTGTGGTCGTTTATTCGTTAAACCGTTAAATCGCGTGGCGTTTTCTAGTGTCGTTTTAATTCATGATATATTTAGGATTATTTTTCATTGAATTATTATTAAAATACTTAAATTGAGTTGTCGAAATATTAATTAGGGTTTCGTTTGGTTGTCGGGTTCAGTTTGCGCGTTTATCACCGCGTTTGTTACGTTTTAAACAAAATGTCGAGGTTTTCGTGTATTATTATATAAAAATAATAATATATGATAATTAACTTCTAAAAATAGATTAAAGTCATTTATAGAAAGGTTTTCACCAACGTCGTATATTCTGTCGAACTCCATCCGGTTGTTTCGCGTAATTACAACTAATTACGTATGCGTAATATAAAATGATTACGTGAGTGTATATTCACATAAATATACAAATAGTTACAAGTAATTACAAGTATTTGGCCTAATACTAAACTAAAAACACGTAATTAAGATTTCTAGTAGGTTAATCAGTAACCCTAAATTGTCGGGTGTCACAGCCGGTCACCCCTAACCCTCACAAAAATCATCATTTACCAAATCAAGCTTCATTACTTCATCATTTGCAGGTATATGTGATCCTTAACCTCATTACATCTCAATCAAGGTAAGATTCAGCCCCTAAACACCAAAATTCTCTAACTTTTCAAACCTAGGTTTCAAGTTAGTTAGTGATGATTTATTGTTTGTATTTGTCGCACCCCCAAATTCGGGTTGCGGAAGCGAATCGGGTCGGGGCGCGACTAATCAATATACACAGCACAAAAGATATAATGAATGACCACTATATGCGTCATTTTACATTGATATTAATAAAACAAAAGTTTACATCAAAATATTGTTTACATTAGCTCCGCTTGAAAATAAGAGATTTAAGTAGATAATTAATCTATACAAAATATAATAATGCAGCTAAAATCTCTGTTTGTTTGCATGCTGACTCGAGCTAATAGATCTTGATTGAGCAGTCCAACCTACTGCTGGTCACCTGTGATACATGCTAAAATGGGTCAGCGAAACGCTGGTGAGCTCACAGGTTTGTATGTCAACACATATTTGTATGACCAGCAAGATTTTATAATTGAATTTAAAATGCAATTAAGCAAAATAAAAGTTATACAGCCATGAGCACATAGTCTGAGCTTAACTTGAGTGTCAGGTCCAATTAAGGAAACCCAACTGAGTTGCCTCCTACGAGTGCCTAATCTACACTCGTCTTCCCAAATGCTAATACGTCCGTTTGACCAGTTAATGCGTGCTAACCCGGACGAGGATTGTCAATCCTATATGATATCATATACTAACATTCACGCTACAGATGTATTACCAGACTATGCTATGAAGGGCTTTAGTGATTAGTTGAAAACAACTCATGTAGTATTTGATTGATTTGTACTTGCGTTCAACTTGTAAAATAAAATGAGCAATAATATCACACCCCTGTTTGAAAAGCAGTAAAATAGGGGCCATGAGACTCACCTGAGCCTTGAGTGTTTATTAAAATAAACTTGAATTGATTAGCTGTGAATTGATGTCCGAAGACTTGTAACCTGCCGGGCGTTTAAAACGCGCAATGTTATATGAGTGAGTAGATGTCTCAACAGACCATCTATGTTTGTTGTCCAACAATTAGTTATGTCCAAATGTTTGATTGTTCAACTTTGTTTATCAAAAACGTGTACGACCCGTTGGTGAAAGTTTGTAATAATAATTCTTTAAGACATTATTATTAAGTTTGTGTCATCATATATATTGTTACAGTATGTATCATGTGTGTTTATAAGTTGTTATCCATGTTCAATACTTAGTGAAAACAAGTCCCATAAATTCTGTTTTTAGCGACACTAGTGTCAGTGTCGCAAGTCATGCGACACTAGGGTAAGTGTCACAGTGTATGCGAGTGTCGCAGGTCATGCGACACTAAGGTCAATATCATAGTGAGTTTATGCGACATTAGGGTCAGTGTCGCAAGTTCAATCAACTTTTCAATAAGTAGCGACACTAATAGCGACACTATGGTAGTGTCGCAGGTAATGTCGCAGGTAGTGTCGCAGGTCATGCGACACTAGCGTCTGGCCAAATTTCCATTTTTAGCCCAAGTGTATCCAAGTGTCGGTTTTTCATTCGGGAAACTTTCCAAAATTAGTTTTTGGTCCAAGTTATTAACTAAGTCACCCAAACTCATTTTTGTTACCATTTTCCAAATATAGTAAGTTTTTCAAAAACTAGCCACTTTTGTTGACTTGGTCAAACTTACTCGGTTTGACCCGAAACTTTCACCCAACCCAAATATCAGTTTATAGAGTCTAAATAAATTGTCGGTTTGTGTCCAAGTTCACCCAGAGTGTCGATTCTTATAAAAGTTCCAAATATTTAAGATTTCACATTTTCGACTTTTTTGTCGGTTTATTCACCAAGTGATGTTACCAATTTCTGGTCCAAGTCAAGTCTCACAATTTTTATCAACTGATCTTCTATGTGTGTAGTGTCTAACTTATGTTTTCCAAGATTTTTAAGTCCATAATCATAGAGAAAACAATTTAATTAGTCATGCATAGTCCAGTTTCTGATTTTAACCAGGTCAGTCCCACAAATTGATAAATAGAGAAAAATACGTTCGGATCTGGTAAAAACGTAAAACATGAAAGTTGTAGATCTTTTCAATACGCAAATTTTTTAAAAAAAATGCATCTTCTAACGCTTCCTATAACTCAAGATATGACGTTTTTAGTAAGCTGTGATTTTCTGGACAGATTGTGTGCTCTTTGTATATAATTCATAAAAACATATTTTGACCTTAAATTTGGACATAATCTTGTTAGATGAGCTTTATAACATATAATTAAACAATATGGAAGTAAGAAATAGTTTCCTTACAAAGATTTTGGTGAAGATGAGATGAGGTTATAATGCTTGTGTTCTTGAGCCAAAAATCCTTGCAAAATGTTAACTTTTAAAGTGGTGGTGCTATGGTGGATTATGGTGGTGGTTGTGGTGGTGATATGAACTGAAATTTTCTGGAGTTTAGAGAGGGAGGTGATAGAGAGAAGTTGGAGAAAAGGTGAGAAAGAGTGATAGTGGAAAATGAGGTGAATGGGATATGATGTAAGTATCCACTAAGTCTTCACTTGCATGAAGATTTAGTGGCTCATGTGGGTGGTGACCACATGGGGCCACATGGGGAGGGGGGGCGGCCTAGGGGGCCCACACAAGGGTATTTTGGTTATTTTCTCATTTATCCGATTTGTGCTTCGTGCGGTGTTCGTTTTCTCGTTCGGTTTGGTGTTTAAACGTTTATTACGCGTTTTTAAGTAACGATTTAAATTTCAATACTTTCATTTGAAGTGTTCTTTCTAAATACTTGGAAAAACATTTATATTGATGATTCGTTAATTTAGGGATCTCGATTTGCTCGTTCGTTGTACGGATTTTAAATCACGTAACCGTTGTTTGTACGATACGAATTAATTACAAAGTATTATTATCAAGATAATATTTTGGGAAAGATATTGTCATTAAATAAATAAAATTGTTTCACCAACGTCCGTATTTAATTGAACCGAAATACATTCGATTTGAAACTTGTACGATTTAATCGAATCGCATATTTATATATATTCAATAATATATATATATATATATATATATATATATATATATATATATATATCGGTACATTAATTAGCCTAACACAGAACTAATTACATGTATTAATAATTGATTAGGCACTAATTTCTAGCCCTAATTCGACGCGTGTCACAGTATTGCAAAATTGGCCTTTGATTCTTGCTTAGTAGTGTTGTATGATGATGTAGGAACTAGCATTACATATTTGATTGAAGTAATTTGAGATTTGACTTTGAAAGTTGACTTTGTTTGACTTTTTGTGACTAGTTGATCCATTTTGACCTATTGATGATTAAATTGCTTATGGTAAGTTGTTTGTTAGTTGATTGATGCTTAATATGATTAGTATAGCTTACTCATTTGCTTCATTTGTGGTTAAATGCAAGTTTTGGTCAAGTTAGTAAATTAAAGTAAGCAAAAACGTTGACTTTTGTCAAAACATCTCCACTTTGAAGCAAAACTCTTGGTTAAATGATGTTTTGACTTAAATTGATGTTATTGCCTTACTTTGATTCTCTAATGCAAGTTAGGATTGCTATGGATTTAGCCGATGACTTAAAGAAACATGATTTTGTTAAATATTGAGTTAATAAGACTTTTGACAGTCAAATGGTTGATTTCTAGCATCCTAATGACCAAAATTACCATAAAGGTCAAAACCTGCAGTTTCAAATTGTATCTTTAAAGTATTATGGCAAATCTCAAATAGGTACTACTACTTTAATTACCTAGCTTTCAAAATCGAAATAGTGTCTTTGTTTAGAATGTCATAACCATTTTAAAGTATTTCAATCTAAAAACGCATGTATCTAAGAAAGGTCAAGTAGGAAACTTTGATTTGCAATACTTGTGATATGGTCAAACTTTCTTACTTGTTTTATCTGACATCATACTAGTTTGCATCCGTTCATAAGGATAAGTTATTTTCACCACCTTAAGGTAACTACATGATTAAGGTTTGAAATTAGAAGTAATAACTTATGCTTTTGGTAAAAATCTAAATCATAAATGCTTATGTGGTTGACTAGTCTTTGACTTTTTACTTAGAAAGTGTTATGACTTAAGTCCTATAGCCTATTTGTATGAACCAAGGTTTCTTTTGACGGTTGGAAATTGAGAATGGGATTATTACTAGTTATTAACAGGTTTATGGACTGCTCATATTCTAAATCACACATTTCGAATTTCCGTTAAATTTTTTGAATATGATTAAGTCCATAAGCTTGTAATGATCTTGTGTAATTCACTATGTTGTTTGTTTTCTCTTATTGACAGATGGCTACAATCCATTGCTATATCAAGAATTCCATAAAAAATCCAGAGAAAAGAGAGTTGTACCAGACTTGGTTAACACGTCAGCTTGGGGAAAACAGATACATAGTCTAGGAGGATTTGGCTGAGATTGGTTTAAAGAAGGGATTTGAGAGATTGATTCAGTTTAAGGAGGGAAAGAGAAATCTGTGTGCCTGCAAGCATCTGTTTGAATTAAATGAGACTATCTATCAGGAGCTAGTTGCAGAATTTATGGTTACTTTCCAGTTTGACAAGACGATCGACAAGCTTAATAATGACAGGATGATCAGATTTAACTTTCGGGGTAACCCGTATCACATGTCCTTAGCCACCTTTGCGAGACATTTGGAGTTATACACTGAGTATCAAGTAACTACTTCATTCTTCTTGAAAGCAGACCGAGAGATCAAGCAGCGAGACCATACTGCTATATGGTTAGAGTTAACTGGAAGTCGATTTCAGTCGAACGTCAAAGCCACCTCTTTCCTTGACAAGCATGACCAAGTATTGCACAATCTGATTGCTTGTAGTATCCGGGGGAAAAGGAAGACAAACGGGGTTGTTGGAGTGAAAGACTTGCAGATTATTAAGAGTATTATTGAGCAGGAGCATGTGAAAGTTGCTTATCTGTTTGCTGACAGGATCCTCACTGAGTCAGGGTATACTGAGTCAGAGTTTGCTTATATGGGAGCCGTGATCACCAAGTTAGTTAAGAGTATGGGGCTATTGACTGAGGAGGTGCTAGGTAGTTTGACACAAGTGAGGAACAGATAGTCGAAACCATATAACATCAATTATATGGTCAAAGTTTGGTTATTGGAGAAGGATGTTGCGGGTCAAATTAAGTGGAAGGATGGTGATGTTATACCGGGAGTATTCATGAGACCCTCGAGGAGCAGGAGAGTTAGGTTTGAGTTTGATGACAGCTTTTTCCACCTGTAGTCCAGGACTGCTGTCAAACACGAGCGAGAGAAGGGAGAGACCGAGGCTGCAGAGGCACATAGTCCGCTTATTCCACCTGCCAGAGTCTTCGACTGGGGAGATCCGCTATCATCAGAACTGATGTATGGCATGCTTGGCATGCTTAATTCGCATCATAATCAGGACACATACTTGGCTCATTAGTTTGGATTCCCACAGCCTGCGCCACCTACTTGGGTATGCGGCCCACTCCCACCATCATATAACACCATGCCACTCCACCCATTCTCCATGTCACCATTCACCACTACCATACCCAGCACTACCATACCACCCACATCTTGCACTCACACCATACCCAGAGATATCCCTCGTGCTTGTCGTACCATGACTACACCTGCAGCTGAGCCAGTATTCTCTGTTCACACCACCACACCACATGAGCCGCATATCCCACGTACCATTGGGCAGCCATCTTCCCATGCCATGACCCGTCCCAAACCTTCTGAGTCGGCCACATCAGATACATCTTCAGACACAGACTTACCTCAGTCAGGGTATATATAAGACATGCTTGTTGACGACCAGGTACAGGTACAGACAGACTACATGCCAGATATAACTACTGATGCTTTGCCTACTTTTTCAGGACTCACTGGGATGCTTAACACCAACCTAGTGCCATCCTCTGAGCTTCCACCGTATTCGATGCATGGTGCATCTCTTGGATCATATGAGATAGCTAAGATGGGATTAGATCCCAACTTTCATTTTTACCCAATCCAGCCATCAGCATCAGGCAGACAGCGCAGTTCTTCAGCCTCAGTCTCCCGCAGAGCATCGAGTGGATAACACTCTGCTTTGTGACCTGCACCCTACAACTCCATGCCTCCTCGAGCTCACGGACCACCATCCGACCAGGATCCTTATCACCCTTGATCTTATCATCTCTTATTATTAATATTTGTGTTGGAAGAATGTATAACATTATTATTATTACTAGATATTTGGGATGACTATATTATTACTACTGCAGACTTATTATGGTTCCAACCTGTGATCTGCTTGGACCTATCTATCTTATCAGTATCGTTTATCTATCATTTACTTATGTTACGTTCTTCTTAGTTTACATTTTAGATTACTTGCGAATAAAAGAGAGTAGTGAATTGTGACGAAAGTTCCCCAAGGAGAATCTGAAATGGCACACAAACCACGCAAAGATCCTGACCCGAGCCTATTGAACCACACAACTGAATCAGAATCTTCAAACACACATCTCAGTCCTTTCTTTATAGGGGAGTTTTTCATTCTGTTTCTTAGTGATTTTTTTTCATTAACTATATCTCTCTATTATCCCATCATGCTTAAATTCTAAGTGTGGGATTCCAAATCCCACACAAATCAAATCAACTTAGAAATAGGGTCCCGAAATATTATCAAACTTTAAGAGTAGGATTCTTCTTCCAAAAGAAGAATTTTTAGACTTAGTTTGAGAACATTAGGGACAATGTTCCTCTAAGTGTGGGATGCACGGTATGATATACCCTAATCTTTGATTTTGATTGCTTGTCCAAAGCATAACTTTCTTAAAAATAAGCTTAACCTCGACATTGAAAATTTTCACTCATTCAGTTGGTTTAAATTTTCTAAAAACCTCATTTTTGCTAAATTTTTTAAAATTTTTGACTCCAAATAATTTTGGGAAAAATAAATTTGTCAGAAATTAGTTAAATTGATTTGTCAGAAATTAGCAGTAGGGTTTGACTTTTTAGGAGTTCAAGTTGAAGTAAGGTTTTTGAATAAAAATGATTTGTAAAGAGAAATCAATACTTCAAGTTGACTTTTCAGGTCAAAGCTTTCCTCAAATGATATTTTCAAGTATCTGCATGCCAAAATTATAACTTATTCATCTATACATGATTTAACTATTTTAAGCATTTTCCTAATTGGTGAACAAGCTAGGTTATTCACGAAAAGTTATTATGCCCATGTGTTTGGTTTAATTCAAGACTTTTATTTTCAAAATGATGATTCTCTAGTTATATTGTCTATTTTGACTAGTCAAGCAAGTACAAACATCCTAGTAATCAAGAATGGTCAAGCAATTTTAATCCATTATGCTATTCATGCTAGCTAGTTAACTTTTTGTTGACTTTAAGAGTCAAACTTGCAATTTACAACCATAAGCTAACCACATGGTACAATCATCATGTAATAATCATTTAAAGCTTCACAATTAAACTTGAATATCTAGATACTAGCATTGTAGTAGCATGTAATTGTTCTAAGCATCTAAACAAGCACTTTTAAGTTTAAGGTGGGTTTTGATAATCATACCTTAGTTTTTATGAACAAAACTTGAAAATAATCGTACAACCGTGAAGAGCATGCAAAGAGGAGTTCAAAAGATACAAGATTACAAGTTTTGGTGGAGTTTGGTGGTTTGAAGGTGGTGTGATGGGTGACCGATTTGTGGGAGTGGGAAGGGAGGAAGAAGAAGTTTTCTTCTTGCTTTTGAATTATAGAGATATATGGAAGGTTTAGTGCTCCCTAGGAATATGTGTCATGATCCTAAGTACCATATTTCTTACACATGGTCCCTAATGTACTCTAGGATTAAGCATAATGCTTCTAGATTAATTCCTAATGTCCTTTTAATCGTAAGCATGAATCTTAAGTATACTTATTGTAACTAGTTACTTGTTGGTTCCTTGTTACGTTATAAATAATTTAAGAAACGCGCAAATTTTTGCAGGACAGCTATAATAAATCTAAGATATTAAACTTAGTGTATTTTGGGTGTTTTAAAATTTTTGTCTGACGCGGGCCTGCATGTTTCAGCTAAAGACTTGAAATTACGTATTCCTTTTTACATGTGCGTGTCCTCAGACAACAATTTAAAAAGTTTTCTTAAAGGTCTCTTTCAAGAATTTATTTAATAATATATGTATACTAAAATACGCTCTTTTAAAGTCACGAGCCTCGACCTTTTCGGAGAGAATTGTTTTATGATTCGTTCTTATCCCTATATAGGGAAAGGGTTGAGATTTGTTCTCTTAAGCGAACGTTTTTAGGTATAAGACTTTTTGAAAGCTCCCAAATTACATTGTAAATTAAATAGTAATGACTATCCTCTATTTTCCTTAGGACTTTTCATTCCTCATATCCTAAATCGACAAGATCGATGATGAACTGATTGCATACCTTCCTTATCTTTTTAGGGTTTGACAATCCGTCGCGTGGTCCTTGGTCTTTATAATTTAGATTGTGAGTGAATTCATTCATGACTTCCAGAAATGCTTTCTCTTCCTGTGAATCAGGTTCTCCGGTTGTAGATTTAACTATCCTAAGGAGTTCACTGATTGCGGCTTTTTATGTTGAAATGAAGGTGTATTTGGTAAAGGAAAAGATTCGAACAAGCTTAATGTGAAGGTCTTTTCTTTTAGAGAAGAGGGCTATATCGATTCTTTCCTTGGTGGAATCAGGAAAAACATCTCGCAATTTTGAGATCAAGTAAGACGCGGGGTCAACAAAGAATGGAATTTTACCAGGAATGATGATGGGAATCATCGGGTCTTGTTCTATCCAGAACTGAAGTTTGTTGATCATTGCAGCGACATTGTGATTAATTAATATCATGGATATGGGGCGGAACTCCATGTCGGCAAGTGATTCAAAAAGTAGATCTAAATCTGCTTTGAACTTTAGTTGTTGGTCTCGGAAATTTGTGAAAGTTATCTCGCATTCATTACTGGACAGGCGAAGAAGGAATTCTACTTGTTTTTCTAAATTGGCAATCGTCTCTCGTTGTTCGTATGAAAATGGGAGGTTGGCATATTTTAATTGCCTAATGAATGCTTTATAGACATCTACCCTACGGGAAGGACGGAATGAAGCACCGAGGTGATGTTCTTCAAAATAAGGTTGTTCTGACTCGACTGATGGAACCTTATCCACCACTCAATAAATGGTGTATTTGTGTTCATGTGAAAGGAATGGAGAGATGCCGTCATTACAAGAATCGGAAAGAGTCTGCGCATACACCGATGTTTCAGGAATGAGGGTGATTAAGTCACATGATTTCGGAGGTTTTACTTCATAATCATCTTCGGGGCGATAATTGAAGTGGACAGAATTTGGTAAATTAGGTGAATGAAAACTTGGAAAGCGATCTTCTGGCGATGATGCAAGGTCAGGTAACTGATCCGTGTCATCAAAATCCAGGCAATCTTTTGGAATAGAAGGTGGGGACCTAAATTCTTCTTGGGTGTCGGAAGTTTCCTTAGCTTTAGAGGAAGAAGGTGAAAAGAAATCAGATCCTATCTCTTTTTCTAAGTAGTTAAAGAACTCCGCATCATCCATTTCCTTTAATTCATCATTTGGAATGAGGCAAGAAGTGGGTTTTTGAGTTGTCATTTTTAAACTAATATTTATCCTAATTAATTAATACTTAATTACTTAAATTAACTTTCAAAGGATTTCCGAGAAGATTTCGATCAGAAGGATCTCCTAATTACTACTACTTAAGGCGGCTTTAAATCGTACGTTTACGATTCCCCGGCAGCGGCGCCAAAAATTTGATGGCACCCAAAAGCGTCGGTGTCGTTGATGGTAACTAATCGGGCGCCAACAGGGGTTTTAAAATTTATAAATAGCGGGGCTTAAATTATATGTACTACCTACTCTGGTTAGTAAGCGGTAAGTATAACCTAAGATCGTTCTATGAATCGAATCGTGTGGGTTATTAAAGCTGGTGCTTTTGGTAGGGAAGTATTTAGGATGGAACAAAGTAGGTAGGTTTGGGGGGTTTTAAACTAAAGACAAATAATTAAAGTGCAGGAAAATAAATAGCAGGAAATTAAAATACAGGAAAGCAGATAAAGATAAATATGTGATTGCTGATATTTCGATAACTAATGTTTCGGGATGACATATTAAATAGGGGTAGTACTTAATATAATAGGTAAACTATTAGGTGTAAACTCTAGAACCATACCAACTAAATTTCCCATTGGCATGTCACTAGGAACTAGGTTATCATGATTCTGATCGGAGCAATACGCCAACTTCTAATACCTATCTGGTTAAGAGATAAGCAACCTATTTTGGTTTTATACCGAGGTGCATGAATCAGTAGCGTATCGTCTCATGGGTCCGACCGTTCTTAACCCCTAAGATAGTTTACTATTCTATTAGCATGCAACTTAATAACTTTGTGTGTTTAGACGGTCGATTTTATAAGACCTAGAGGTTTAAGTATCCTAAGTCACTTGGACTTTTACTTTCATTCCTAAGTCTTATGTAACACCCTTAAAATCACTGTTTAGCGGAAGCAAGCTTTGGGGTGTTACTAATCAAATATCACAGCACAAAAGTAAAGCAAACGACATCTATATGCAACGTTTGTAAATAGTTACATTTCCATACATAAAATGTTTGAAACATAGCGTTTCTGGTTACAAAATGAAGTTCCCTAGAGTCCGCGTATAAAGCGGGAGATTCTATTACATAATCATAATAAATACAAAAGATAATGCTAAGAATCTCCGCTAAATGCAAAGTAGAAATCATGCGACTCTAGCTAGTATCCTGAGGGAATCCTACTTCGTCTGTGTACCTGAGATACAAAGCTAAAAAGGTCAACACGAATGTTGGTGAATCTCACAGGTTTGTAAATAATGTAAGTATTTGAACACAAGGTTTCATCAGTAAGGCCTGCAGGCATAAATCAGGTATTTGTAATCCCGCAATTGTAAAGTAAGTAAGTTATACCGTTGCCATGAGGCTCATAATCGTAGCTTAACCCATAAATAATAATTTGCTCCCGTGACATGCTCGTAATTGAGCAAGCATAAGTAACGAATGATAGTCGCCCGTTTATACAGAACGGTTCGTGGTAGCGCTACTACCCCGGGCGGGGAGGGTCATTTCCCTAATGGATCCATTAACTAGTGTTCGCGCTTAAGTACATAACTAACGATATATGATGGAGAGACTTCCGTAAAAGTAATTAACTCATGCAATCACGTACAGTAAAATGATTAGTTCGTACTTGTGTTCAAGAAAATAAGCAATGTATCTCACCCCGTAAGTAAAACAGTAAAAGTGGGGCTATGAGACTCACCTGAGTCCAGTAAATACGTATGTGTAATCAACCAGGTAAAGCGGTTGTAAGTCTGTGTATCGATTCTCAGAACCATGCAACCTTCTGGCGTCCGAAACGCACAAGGTTGTAAGTAAACAAGTAAACGAGTTGGTGTCTTAAAAGATCACCCATGCTAGTTGTCCACTCAACTAGGACGTGTCCAAGTGTTTGTTTAGTAAACCGTTTGTATTTTTAAAACAAGTATGGCCCGTTGGTGACGGTTTGTAAAAATAATCCGAGAGTGTTATTATTATGTGTATCGTTTTATTAAAAATCGTATCTGGGATTTAAATTCGGAAAATTGGTCAAGTCGGGTTATGGACTGAAATAGTGGTGCGAATTGAGTTCGCGGTGCGAGCCAAGTTCGGCTCGCAAGGCAGTAGGCTGCGAACCGAGTTGGGTTCGCAAGACAAAGTGGGTTCGCAAGTGGTAGGCTGCGAACTGAATTCGGTTCGCAACACAAGGTTCGGCTCGCAGGTCGACTCGTAGGTCAACTCGCAGGTCAACTTGCAGGTCAACTGGCAAGTCAACTCGCAAGTCAACTTGCAGGTGGGTTCGGTTTGCAGTTTGGGTTCGCGAGTTCAGTTTTCGGTTCGCAGTTGGGCTCGCCTTGCAGGACGAACAGATCTCGGTTCGCAGAACGAGCTGTTCGAACACTTATCTATGAAAATGCATTTTCAAGTCGGTTTTTGGGCAAATCTTCGTTGAGTAAACGTTCTAGCATGTAAATAAAAGCTTTACAAGTAATTTAAAAGAGTTTTTAAAGCTTCTTACCAACAAAATCGAAAATCAAAGAAGATGATGATGATGATGATGATGATGATGATGATCCTCTTGCGTGTGTCTTGATGATGATGAACGATTTTGATGATGATGTTCTTGTTATCTCAGTTTTTAAAGAGAGATATAGAGATTTAGTAGGGAGAGAGATGAGAGAAAATAGGTGTAAGTGTATGTTTTGGTGTAAATGAGGTGGAAGTGGTGAAAGAATGGGGTTAAAAGGGATGGGTCACGGGTCGGTTGGGGGCTGGGTTCGCTGGTCTGAGCCGACCCAACTCGGGTCTCCGGCTCGCGGGTTTGTGTTACCAAATTTTATATCACGAATCGTTGTCGGTTGAATCCCGTAGTTGTTTAAGCGTTGTTTCGCGTTATATATTAAAGTGTATCCGAAATATTTTTAGCCGAAGTATTTTTATCCAAATTCTTAATGATGAGTTATAAAAATATAATCTTGAATTATTTTCTGTTGCTAGGCGCGTTTCGGGTGCTCTCGTCGCGTTCGGAGTGTTTTAAACGATACTAGATACGTGTAATATATTATCACAATATATTAAAGCTAATAATGTTTGTTTGGTTAATTCCAAATTATTTAACAGTTTTTTTTTTGTCACCAACGTCCAATCTAAATTGTATCGGACCTCGTCCATTTGGGAAGTGTACGATTTAGACGAATCGTGTACGCGTGTAAGAAATTTTCACGAAAGTCTCATATACTTAGATTAATACAAAACTAAATACATGAAAGTACAAGTAGTTAGGCACAAATCAAAGGTCCTAATTTGGCGGGTGTTACATTCTCACCTTGTTAAGAGAATTTCGTTCCGAAATTAGCTCGAAGTCGTGGTGGGAGCCGGACAGGTGAACAAACGTGGGTACTTCAGTCGCATTTGATCTTCTCGTTCCCAAGTGAATTCAGGGTCGCGCCTCGAATTCCACCTGACCTTGACAATGGAAATACGACTCTATTTTAAACGCTTGACCTCACGGTCCACTATTTCCGCGGGTTCCTCGACAAAGTGAAGTTTATCATCGATTTGTATTTCGTCGAGTGGTACAATCAGTGTCTCGTCGGACAGACATTTCTTCAGGTTAGAAATGTGAAAGGTAGGATGCACGCTACTAAGTTCGGTAGGTAGCTGTAGTCGATACGCCACTGGACCAATTCTCTCGAGAATTTCAAATGGTCCAATGTACCTAGGGTTCAGTTTTCCTCGTTTTCCGAATCGAATGACACCTTTCCATGGTGCCACCTTAAGAAGTACCTTGTCCCCAACCTGGAACTCGAGGTGTTTGTGTCTCACGTCAGCGTAACTTTTCTGACGATCACGTGCGGCTTTCAGCCGGTTTTGGATACTAACGATTTTCTCGGTGGTTTCGTGAATGATTTTTGGACCAGTGAGTTGGGTATCCCCCACCTTAGTCCAGCAGATAGGTGATCGGCACTTACGTCCGTAGAGTGTGTCGCACCCCCAAAACACGTGGCAGCGGAAGTGGGAGGTGTCACGGGGGCGCCGACCAAATCAATAATCATAACACAAGGATTAAAGCAAACGACCTCTATATGAGACGTTTGAAAATATTACATTACCATAAATCAAATGTTTACACAATAAATCTGGAGTTCGCATAATATGTTTAGAGATTTCTAATACATTACTGAATTTACAAAATACAGCTACATGCAATCTAATCTCTTGATGTTTTGAAAACAATGCGACTCGAGCTAAGCTTTCCAAAAGCTTCCTACTGCGGCGGGTTACCTGAGAAATACATACTAAAAGGTCAACATAAAGTTGGTGAGTTCATAGGTTTGTTAAGTAATCAGTTGCTAAAATGATCCACAAGATTTCCAAGTTTTGCATCATTCGTCAATGATAAGTAAAAGTATCGTTATCCAACGACAAGTAAAAGTATTGCATACATCAATATAAGTATACCATTTGCATGAGTCTCATAGTCAAGCTTAACGTTGTTTGCCTCCGGTAAGTGTACTAATCCGATACACTTCTAAATCACAAGTAATACTGCGCCCGTGGGCTGGCTAGCGCGACTAGCCCGGACGAGGTTTGTCAAACCCTGATGGTACCACCCAATAATACTCACGCACAAATTTTAATGACTATGATAAGTAGAGGACTTTAGTGGATTATTCAGGTCTCATGCAATCCGTACAAAAAGTTGTTTCCAGTACTTGTGATCATAAAGCAGTTTATAAAACAGTTGTATGTATTCTCACCCCAATGAAAAACAGTAAAAAGGGGCTATGAAACTCACCAGAGTTGAGCAGGTAGCAAGCAATATCAAATATTAGCAAATAGCGGGTGTTCTCGTTCCCGTGTGCAACCTCCTAACGCCCTAAACGTATGAGGTTGTATAAGTAGATGTCTCAAAAGACCATCTATAGCGATTGTATAAGTGGGGGTTAATGTCCACTTAAGCCAATAGGGTAGGTGGGGGTTTTATGTCCACCTAAAGCTAGTTCATCAACTAGTATGTCCAAATAGTAGTTCAAGTTCGTTTATCGAAAACGTGTACAACCCGTTGGTGAAAGTTTGTAATAATAATTCTTTAAGACATTATTATTAAGTTTGTGTCATCGTATACCTTGTTATTGTATGTATCATGTGCGGATATAAGTTGTTACTCATGTTCAATACTTAGTGAAAAGCAAGTTCTAAACATTTTGTCTTTAGCGACACTAGTAGCGACACTAGTGTCAGTGTCGCATGCCATGCGACACTAGGGTAAGTGTCGCAGTGTATGCGAGTGTCACAGGTCATGCGACACTAAGGTCATTGTCGCAGTGTGTTTATGCGACATTAGGGTCAGTGTCGCACTAAGGTCAATGTCACTGTTGGTTATGCGACACTAAGGGTAGTGTCGCATGTAGTGTCGCAAGGTTTGAAGTCACTGATGATTATGCGACACTAAGGGTAGTGTCGCAGGTAGTGTCGCAAGGTTTGAAGTCACTGATGATAGGTCAGCGACACAGAGGGGTGCGACACTATGGTTAGTGTCGCAGGTTATGCGACATTTAAGGTTAGTGTCGCATGGTCATGCGACACTAAGGGTCTGTCCAAAAATTCGATTTTTGTCAAAGTGTTTTCAAGTGTCGGTTTTCGTTCGGGAAACTTTCTAAAATTAGTTTTTGGTCATGCGACCCATTTTTGTTACCATTTTCCAAATATAGTAAGTTTTTCGAAAACGTGCCACTTTTGTTGACTAGGTCAAACTTACTCGGTTTGACCCGAAACTTTCACCCAACCCAAATATCAGTTTATAAGGTCTAAATATGTTGTCGGTTCATGCCGGAGTTCACCAAAAGTGCCGGTTTTTATAAAATTCCTAAATCTTCAAGATTTCACATTTTCGACTTTTTGTCGGTTTATTTCACCAAGTGTTTTACCAATTTCTGGTCCAAGTCAAGTCTCACAATTTTTATCAACTGATCTACTATGTGTGTAGTGTCTAACTTATGTTTTCCAAGAGTTTTAAGTCCAATAAACGTAGAGAAACAAAAATATTAGCCATTCATAGTCCAGATTCTGTCCTTAACCAGGTCTGTCCCACAAATCGGAAAATAGAGAAAAACGTGTACGTTTCTGGAAGAAGTGTATAACACGAAAGTTGTAGGCCTTTTCAATACGCAAATTTTTAAAAAAAAATGCATCTTCTAACTCTTCCTAGAACTCAAGATATGACGTTTTTAGTAACCTGTGTTTTTCTGGACAGATTGTATACCTTTGTGTATAAATTCATAAAAACGTATTTTAAGCTTATATTTGGACATAATCTTTTTGATGGAGCTGAATAACATCATAATCAATAACATGAAAGAAAAATTAATGAAAGTTCTTGAGAATCCTTACAAGGAAATGATGAAGAACAAGTGATGATGAAGAAGATGATGTTCTTGAGCTTGAAAAACCCTAGCAAATGGTGGTGGTTGTTAGTGGTGGTTCATGGTAGTTTATGGTGGTGTGAAGGTGGATAATGGGCTGAGATTTTCTCTGGATTTTTGAGAGAGAGAGTGAGAGGGGATTGTAGAGAGAAAAGGTGTGAAGTGTTTGAGTGTAAAGTTGGAAACGAGACATGCATGGCTAATGTATGGAGGTTGTAAGTAAAAGCAATAATTGATTTTTGCATGAAATCTAAGTGGGGGAGGGGGTGGCTGGTCGTTCTCATGGGCCCCACCAAGGGCATTATGGTCATTTTTCATTCCTAGCTTAATTTGTTGCGTTTTACGTTCGTTTACTCGCTCGGTTTGGTGTTAAATGTATAATACGCGTTTTTAAGTATCAATTTAAGTTTCAATATTTCCAATTGAAGTATTTATTCTAAATACTTGAAAAACATTTACAAAAATGATTCGTTAATTTAGTGATCTCGATTTACGCGTTCGTTGTACGGACTCTAAATCGCGTAACGTTTTATTTGGGCATTTTTTTTGGTTATCGTTTAAAGACACGATATATTAATTGATAACCTTTCACTAATTAATATGTTTTAGATTCAAAAGTGTATTTTGACTTTCGTTCGATTGTCGGGCGCGTTCTGCGCGTTTTCATTGCGTTTGAGACGTTTTAATCGAAACGTCTAGGTTTTTCGGGTATTATTATAAAATGATAATAATATATGATAAATAACTTCTAAAAATAGATTTAAGTTATTTACAAAAATTTTTTCACCAACGTCGTATTTTGTGTCGGACTCCGTCCGGTTGTTTTGCACAATTTCACCAAATTGCGTAAGCGTAATTACAACTAATTAGGTAGTGTAATATAAATCAATTACGGAGGTGTATATTTCACATAAAATATACAAATAGTTACAAGTAATTACAAGTATTTATCCTAATACTAAACTAAACACACGTAATTAGGGTTTCCAGAGGGTTAATCAGTAACCCTAAATCGTCGGGTATCACATTCTCCCCCTATTAGGAGAATTTCGTCCCGAAATTGGCTTGCTGTTGTGGTCTGTGAGGTATCTAAGAATAGATGTGGATGTTTCAGTCGCATTTGGTCTTCCCGTTCCCAAGTGAATTCAGGACCGCGCCTAGAATTCCACCGGACTTTAACGATGGGAATACGACTCTGTTTCAAGCGTTTGACCTCACGGTCCATGATTTCAATAGGTTCCTCGACGAAATGGAGTTTGTCATCAATGTGGATTTCGTCGAGCGGGATTACAAGTGTCTCATCAGACAGACATTTCTGTAGGTTAGAAATGTGGAACGTGTTGTGCACGCTACTAAGTTGTGGTGGTAGCTGCAGTCGATATGCCACCGGACCAATTCTTTCAAGAATCTCATAAGGTCCGATGTACCTGGGGTTTAGTTTGCCGCGTTTGCCAAAACAAATAACACCTTTCCAAGGTGACACTTTTAAGAGTACTCGATCCCCAACCTGGAACTCGAGTGGTTTGCGTCTCACGTCAGCATAGCTTTTCTGCCGATCACGTGCGGCTTTCAGCCGGTTTTGAATAGTCACGATTTTCTCGGTTGTCTCATGGATGATTTTAGGACCAGTGAGTTGGCTTTCGCCGATTTCGGTCCAACAAATGGGTGATCGGCACTTTCTCCCATAAAGTGCCTCGAACGGTGCAGCATCAATGCTGGTGTGGTAACTGTTGTTGTAGGAAAATTCACACAAAGGTAGGTGGTTTTCCCATGTGTTTTCGAAGTCAACTACGCAAGCTCGTAGCATGTCTTCTAAGGTTTGAATGGTCCGTTCACTCTGACCATCAGTTTGCGGATGATAAGCGGTACTCAAATCGAGGCGAGTACCGAGGGCTCGTTGAAGTGTTTACCAGAATCGAGAGGTGAAGCGGCTATCTCTATCTGAGATGATTGAAATGGGAATACCATGTCGTGCCATAACCTCTTTGATGTAGATGCGAGCCAGACGCTCCATCTTGTCGTTTTCTCTGATAGCTAGGAAATGGGCAGATTTCGTGAGACGATCAACGATCACCCAAATGGTATCGCAACCGCTCGGTGTTTTCGGTAGTTTCGTGATGAAGTCCATGGTTATGTTTTCCCATTTCCATGGAGGTATCTCGGGTTGTTGTAGCAATCCGGAGGGTTTTTGGTATTCGGCCTTAACCTTGGAACAGGTTAAACATTTGCTAACATAAGTGGCTATGTCAGCTTTCATATTGGGCCACCAATACCTTTGTTTAATGTCGTGATACATCTTGTCGGAACCAGGATGTATAGAGTATCGAGATTTGTGAGCTTCATCCATCACCAAATTTCGTAGGTTTCCAAGGTTTGGTAACCAGATTCGGTTGGAGAAGTATCGGGTTCCATTGGGTTTGTTTTCTAATTGTTTTTCTATGCCTCGCAAGGCTTCGTTTTCGATGTTTTCATTTTTGAACGCTTTGAGTTGAGCGGTGTGAATTTGAGTGATGAGATCATTGTGAATGGTTAAACCAAAGGCTCGAACACGAAGGGGTTTTGAACGTTCTTTCCGGCTGAGGGCATCGGCAACAACATTCACCTTGCCCGGATGGTATTTAATTTCGCAGTCATAATCGGTAAGCAACTCGACCCAGCGACGTTGCCTCATGTTGAGATCTTTTTGATCGAATATGTGTTGGAGACTTTTATGATCTGTAAAGATGGTGCACTTAGTGCTATAAAGGTAGTGTCTCCAGATTTTGAGAGCAAATACGACAGCTCCGAGTTCAAGGTCATGAGTGGTATAATTCTTTTCGTGGATTTTGAGCTGTCGAGAGGCATAGGCAATGACTTTATCACGTTGCATTAACACACAACCTAGTCCTTGGTGTGAGGCGTCGCAGTAAACTACGAAATCATCGGTGCCTTCGGGTAGGGACAGGATTGGTGCACTACAGAGTTTCCCTTTCAGAAGTTGGAAGGCGAACTCCTGTTTATCGGTCCAGTCGAATTTCTTGTCTTTCTGAGTTAGTGAGGTTAAAGGTAAGGCTATTTTGGAGAAATTCTCAATGAACCGTCGATAATATCCGGCGAGACCTAAGAATTGTCATACCTCAGTTGGTGTGGTTGGTGCTTCCCAGCACTTGATGGCATCGATCTTGGCTGGATCAACACGTATCCCTTGACTGTCAACGACATGCCCTAGGAATTGTACGGTTCGCATCCAGAACTCACACTTGGAGAACTTGGCGTATAACTCCTCGTGTCTGAGTAATTTCAAGATGGTTTTCAGGTGTTGGCCATGTTCGGTTTCGTTGCGAGAGTAGATCAAGATGTCGTCAATGAACACGATGACAAACTTATCTAGATAGGGTTTGCACACCCGATTCATAAGGTCCATGAATACAGCCGGTGCGTTGGTTAAGCCAAAAGGCATCACTTGAAATTCGTAATGCCCATAGCGGGTTCTGAAAGCTGTTTTTGGGATGTCAGAGTCTCGAACTCGAAGTTGATGATAACCCGACCGTAGGTCGATTTTTGAGTAGAAGCTCGAACCTTGAAGTTGGTCAAACAGGTCATCAATTCTTGGAAGTGGGTATCGGTTCTTGATGGTAAGTTTGTTCAGTTCGCGATAGTCAATACACATTCTGAAGGATCCGTCCTTCTTTTTAACGAATAGGACCGGAGCTCCCCAAGGTGAGGAACTTGGTCGGATGAATCCCTTGTCCAGGAGTTCCTGTAATTGAGTGGATAACTCCTGCAACTCGGATGGGGCTAATCTATACGGGGCTCGTGCCACGGGTGCAGCACCGGGCACAAGTTCAATTTGGAATTCGACTTGTCTAGGTGGAGGTAGACCTGGAAAGTCTTCGGGAAAGACTTCTGGATAGTCTCGGATGATGGGCACATCCTCAAGTCGCTTTTCAGTCGACTTCTTTTCGGTTATATGAGCGAGGATTGCCGGGTACCCTTTCCTTAGGTACTTTTGAGTTTTCATACAATAAATGAGGTTCAAAGTTGGTTTACCAGTCTCCCCTTGTATGATCAAGGTTCCACCGGTGACGAGGGGAATACGGATGATTTTCTCGAAACAAATGATTTCGGCACGATGTTTGGACAACCAGTCCATGCCTACAATAACATCAAAGCTTCCGATTTCAACGGGTATGAGGTCTATGGGGAACAGTTCATTAGCGAGGCTTAAAGTGCAGTTAGGTATTACACTATCGGCCTCAATCAGTTTACCATTAGCTAATTCTATGGTGAACTTAGCATCTAAGGCAGTGGGTGTGATATGGAGTAATGAACAAAACTCATCAGATATGAAACTTTTATCAGCACCGATATCGAATAAAACTGAGACGGTTAGATCATTGAGGAGAAACATACCAGTGACAACGTTGGGATCTTGACGGGCTTCCCCAGCATTGAGTATGAAAGCTCGACCGCGAGGGTTGTTGTTGTTATTGTTGTTCCTGTTGTTGTTGTTTTTCAGCTTTGGGCAAACATTCCGGAAATGCCCAGTGTTACCGCACTCGAAACAAGCCTTTGGTGCGTTAGGGTTGGTGTTTGGGTTGGGGGTTCTGCAATCTTTGGCTAGATGTCCCTGTCGTTTGCACTGGGTACAGGTACAAGGGCCATCATGGTGTCGCGTACACTTGGAACAGTAAGGTTTGTTCCCAACGTATCCTCTCTTGTCCCCCGACCCTGAACCAGAGGTGTAGGCCTTAATAGTTTCGGCATTTTTGCTTGGTTGCTGGTGTTGCTGGTTTTGGTTGTTACCGGACCATTTTCTTTTGTTGTCCCCAATGGCTTTCTCAGCGGTCGTCCCTCGGCGGACAATCTTAGCCGTGAGTTCATGAGCCATGCGCACAGCACTTTGGATGGTCCCAGGCCGTGATGAGATGACGTTACCTTGGATTGATTCTGGTAGCCCCCAAATGTATCTCTCGATACGTTTGTATTCGGGGTCCACCATGGATGGGCATAGGACAGATAGCTGGTGGAATCGGGTGGTGTAGGTGGTGATGTCGTTTCCCTGAACAGTAAGTTTCCAGAATTCTTCCTCCAGTTGTTGTAGTTGCTCACGGGGACAGTACTCTTCCCTGAGCATTGTCTTGAAGTCTTCCCATGGAAGTTGGTATGCGGTATCAATACCCACAGTTTGGGCATAAGAATTCCACCAGGTGAGAGCTCCGTCAGAAAGGGTGCACGCAGAGAATTTAATCTTGTCTTCCTCAGCGCAATTGCAGATTCGGAAGACAGATTCTGTCTTTTCGATCCAACGTATCAGACCGATAGCTCCTTCAGATCCCTTGAAGTATAAGGGTTTGCAGTTCAAGAAGTCCTTGTAGGTACATGGTTTTGGAGTAGATGTGTTAGCAGGTGCGCCTCCGCCACCCGGATTTTGTTGGGCAGCAAGGACTTGAGCTACGCTCTGTGCAATGACTTGAGCGATTTCGGTGTCGGTGTAAGTATGTCGTCTTGGAGGCATGATGCTGAACAACAATGAAATGAGACATATAAGGGGTTTGCGCGAGGTTATGATATATCAGATGTGTATATATATAATGAGATAATATACAACAACTCAGAATGATAACCATATTTCATTAAACAGAAAAGTTGAATACAGAGTACGAGTTTCAAGAGACAACAATCACAAGGATTACAAAAGATACCGGGAATGTTACATCCGGTCTGAATTTAAAAGTTTACAGAACAAAATAAAAGATAATAAGTTGAGCACACCCTGTCTCAATAGGTTACAATAGGAGGAATAGATCTAGTCCTGACGCAGGTTTACTTGTGACATTAGAGTGACGAGGCGATTTATAGTATCCGCAAGTCTGCTTGTTTTCCTAGCACCTTCTTCAGCTAAGGTTAGTCGCTGCTCGAGTGCACGAGCATACTCCTCGGCTTCCCATGAACGTTGTTCACTTTCTTCCAACCTTGCTTGTAGGATGTCGGTAGCGCTCCTGTCGTCTATAACTTGTTGATGAATCATTTCCAGAGTACGGTTCGTGCTTTCCTGTTCTTGAAGAAGTTGTGTTATGCGATCATCGGTTCGGTACAACAGGTAGTTTTCTACTATATAATGATCTCGTTCTAGGATTTCGAGCCTTTCTTCGTGACGATGAAGTCGGGCTGCTAACACCGGTACAGTATGGTGTATTGGTTCTTGTGTGTACGGGGAGATGTCCATGAGGTCAGCAGGAATCTGTATTGCTTCCTCAGACCTCCAAGTGTTTAAAGTTGTAGGGAGCCAGTCCCACCTACGGGCGTATGCCAAATGGCGGTTATCAGTAGAGGCATTGGCATTAGAGTTTGAGTAAGGGTTTGCTCGGGATGATCCAGCATTCCCTCGACGTCTTCGTACTACCCGGGCTTCGCCGGTCATGTAGTAAAGAGGTTCGGGAGAGTTTGGAGTTGTAGGAATAGGTAAGGGTGTGGTACCCCTAGTAGTGGACCGCGTTTGAGTTTCGTTGTTCAAGCCGGTTGACGATACGTTAAAAGAGTCTGCCATTTCTGTGGCAGGGAGTTTAGTATACGAGAGGTTAAGGTTATATATAGAAATATAATAACCTAGCACATAAGCACGTATAGGGTTGGTTCCATTTCTATCCTCGGTCAAAGTCTTCTAATGCATTCCCATTCACTATAACCATTTCAGGTCTTGCATCAATTCTCCTTTAATTGTACATAGTTGATCAGGCTATGTTAAATTAAATTCAAATGATGCAATCGCTGAACCAGTCATAATAAACAAGAATACTAACCTAATGGTTATAGTCTAGGTCACTAATGCAATCCTAGTTCGCTATAACCTTTGGCTCTGATACCAATCTGTCGCACCCCCAAAACACGTGGCAGCGGAAGTGGGAGGTGTCACGGGGGCGCCGACCAAATCAATAATCATAACACAAGGATTAAAGCAAACGACCTCTATATGAGACGTTTGAAAATATTACATTACCATAAATCAAATGTTTACACAATAAATTTGGAGTTCGCATAATATGTTTAGAGATTTCTAATACATTACTGAATTTACAAAATACAGCTAAATGCAATCTAATCTCTTGATGTTTTGAAAACAATGCGACTCGAGCTAAGCTTTCCAAAAGCTTCCTATGCGGCGGGTTACCTGAGAAATACATACTAAAAGGTCAACATAAAGTTGGTGAGTTCATAGGTTTGTTAAGTAATCAGTTGCTAAAATGATCCACAAGATTTCCAAGTTTTGCATCATTCGTCAATGATAAGTAAAAGTATTGTTATCCAACGACAAGTAAAAGTATTGCATACAGCAATATAAGTATACCATTTGCATGAGTCTCATAGTCAAGCTTAACGTTGTTTGCCTCCGGTAAGTGTACTAATCCGATACACTTCTAAATCACAAGTAATACTGCGCCCGTGGGCTGGCTAGCGCGACTAGCCCGGACGAGGTTCTTCAAACCCTGATGGTACCACCCAATAATACTCACGCACAAATTTTAATGACTATGATAAGTAGAGGACTTTAGTGGATTATTCAGGTCTCATGCAATCCGTACAAAAAGTTGTTTCCAGTACTTGTGATCATAAAGCAGTTTATAAAACAGTTGTATATATTCTCACCCCAGTGAAAAACAGTAAAAAGGGGCTATGAAACTCACCAGAGTTGAGTAGGTAGCAAGCAATATCAAATATTAGCAAATAGCGGGTGTTCTCATTCCCGTGTGCAACCTCCTAACGCCCTAAACGTATGAGGTTGTATAAGTAGATGTCTCAAAAGACCATCTATAGCGATTGTATAAGTGGGGGTTAATGTCCACTTAAGCCAATCGGGTAGGTGGGGGTTTTATGTCTACCTAAAGCTAGTTCATCAACTAGTATGTCCAAATAGTAGTTCAAGTTCGTTTATCGAAAACGTGTACAACCCGTTGGTGAAAGTTTGTAATAATAATTCTTTAAGACATTATTATTAAGTTTGTGTCATCGTATACCTTGTTATTGTATGTATCATGTGCGGATATAAGTTGTTACTCATGTTCAATACTTAGTGAAAAGCAAGTTCTAAACATTTTGTCTTTAGCGACACTAGTAGCGACACTAGTGTCAGTGTCGCATGCCATGCGACACTAGGGTAAGTGTCGCAGTGTATGCGAGTGTCACAGGTCATGCGACACTAAGGTCATTGTCGCAGTGTGTTTATGCGACATTAGGGTCAGTGTCGCACTAAGGTCAATGTCACTGTTGGTTATGCGACACTAAGGGTAGTGTCGCATGTAGTGTCGCAAGGTTTGAAGTCACTGATGATTATGCGACACTAAGGGTAGTGTCGCAGGTAGTGTCGCAAGGTTTGAAGTCACTGATGATAGGTCAGCGACACAGAGGGGTGCGACACTATGGTTAGTGTCGCAGGTTATGCGACATTTAAGGTTAGTGTCGCATGGTCATGCGACACTAAGGGTCTGTCCAAAAATTCGATTTTTGTCCAAGTGTTTTCAAGTGTCGGTTTTCGTTCGGGAAACTTTCTAAAATTAGTTTTTGGTCCAATTTGCTAATTAAGTCATCCAAAACCCATTTTTGTTACCATTTTCCAAATATAGTAAGTTTTTCGAAAACGAGCCACTTTTGTTGACTTGGTCAAACTTACTCGGTTTAACCCGAAACTTTCACCCAACCTAAATATCAGTTTATAAGGTCTAAATATGTTGTCGGTTCATGTCGGAGTTCACCAAAAGTGCCGGTTTTTATAAAATTCCTAAATCTTCAAGATTTCACATTTTCGACTTTTTGTCGGTTTATTTCACCAAGTGTTTTACCAATTTCTGGTCCAAGTCAAGTCTCACAATTTTTATCAACTGATCTACTATGTGTGTAGTGTCTAACTTATGTTTTCCAAGAGTTTTAAGTCCAATAAACATAGAGAAACAAAAATATTAGCCATTCATAGTCCAGATTCTGTCCTTAACCAGGTCTGTCCCACAAATCGGAAAATAGAGAAAAACGTGTACGTTTCTGGAAGAAGTGTATAACACGAAAGTTGTAGGCCTTTTCAATACGCAAATTTTTTAAAAAAATGCATCTTCTAACTCTTCCTAGAACTCAAGATATGACGTTTTTAGTAACCTGTGTTTTTCTGGACAGATTGTATACCTTTGTGTATAAATTCATAAAAACGTATTTTAAGCTTATATTTGGACATAATCTTTTTGATGGAGCTGAATAACATCATAATCAATAACATGAAAGAAAAATTAATGAAAGTTCTTGAGAATCCTTACAAGGAAATGATGAAGAACAAGTGATGATGAAGAAGATGATGTTCTTGAGCTTGAAAAACCCTAGCAAATGGTGGTGGTTGTTAGTGGTGGTTCATGGTAGTTTATGGTGGTGTGAAGGTGGATAATGGGCTGATATTTTCTCTGGATTTTTGAGAGAGAGAGTGAGAGGGGATTGTAGAGAGAAAAGGTGTGAAGTGTTTGAGTGTAAAGTTGGAAATGAGACATGCATGGCTAATGTATGGAGGTTGTAAGTAAAAGCAATAATTGATTTTTGCATGAAATCTAAGTGGGGGAGGGGGTGGCTGGTCGTTCTCATGGGCCTCACCAAGGGCATTATGGTCATTTTTCATTCCTAGCTTAATTTGTTGCGTTTTACGTTCGTTTACTCGCTCGGTTTGGTGTTAAATGTTTAATACGCGTTTTTAAGTATCAATTTAAGTTTCAATATTTCCAATTGAAGTATTTATTCTAAATACTTGAAAAACATTTACAAAAATGATTCGTTAATTTAGTGATCTCGATTTGCGCGTTCGTTGTACGGACTCTAAATCGCGTAACGTTTTATTTGGGCATTTTTTTTGTTATCGTTTAAAGACACGATATATTAATTGATAACCTTTCACTAATTAATATGTTTTAGATTCAAAAGTGTATTTTGACTTTCGTTCGATTGTCGGGCGCGTTCTGCGCGTTTTCGTTGCGTTTGAGACGTTTTAATCGAAACGTCTAGGTTTTTCGGGTATTATTATAAAATGATAATAATATATGATAAATAACTTCTAAAAATAGATTTAAGTTATTTACAGAAATGTTTTCACCAACGTCGTATTTTGTGTCGGACTCCGTCCGGTTGTTTTGCACAATTTCACCAAATTGCGTAAGCGTAATTACAACTAATTACGTAGCGTAATATAAATCAATTACGGAGGTGTATATTTCACATAAAATATACAAATAGTTACAAGTAATTACAAGTATTTAGCCTAATACTAAACTAAACACACGTAATTAGGGTTTCTAGAGGGTTAATCAGTAACCCTAAATCGTCGGGTGTCACAGAGTGCCTCAAAAGGTGCGGCCTTGATGCTAGTATGGTAACTGTTGTTGTAAGAGAATTCGCACAAAGGCAAGTGATCTTCCCAGTTTTTACCGAAGTCAACTACGCAGGCGCGTAGCATGTCCTCCAGTGTTTGAATAGTTCTTTCGTTTTGGCCGTCAGTTTGCGGATGATAAGCAGTACTCATATCCAAACGAGTACCGAGAGATTTTTTTAGTGATTGCCAAAAGTTAGAAGTAAAACGACTGTCCCTATCCGAGATGATCGAGATAGGTACACCGTGTCGTGAAACAATTTCTTTGATGTAGATGCGAGCCAAACGCTCCATCTTGTCAGTTTCCTTGATGGCTAGGAAATTGGCAGATTTTGAGAGACGGTCTACAATCACCCAAATGGTATCGCAACCGCTCGAAGTTTTCGGTAGTTTGGTAATAAAGTCCATGGAAAGTTGCTCCCATTTCCATTGAGGGATTTCAGGTTGTTGGAGCAATCCTAAGGGTCTTTGGTGTTCGGCCTTGACCTTGGAACAAGTTAGGCATTTACTGACTTACACGGCGATGTCAGCTTTCATGTTAGGCCACCAATACAATCCTTTGATGTCGTGATACATCTTTTCAGAACCAGGATGTATAGAATATCGAGATTTGTGAGCTTCAGTCATCACCAAATCTCATAAGTTTCCGAATTTGGGTAACCATACCCGGTTAGAGAAGTACCGAGTTCCATCAGGTTTGATTTTAAATTGTTTATCCATGCCTCGCAGGGCTTCATCGATGACGTTTTCAGGTTTGAGTGCTTCGAGTTGAGCGGCAAGAACCTGGGTGACGAGATCGTTGCGGATGGTAATACTGAGGGCTCAGACTCGAAGGGGTTTCACTCGTTCCTTTCGGCTTAAGGCATCGGCAACTGCGTTCGCCTTGCCTGGGTGATATTTGATTTTGCAGTCGTAGTCACTAAGTAACTCGACCCAACGACGTTGCCTCATGTTTAGATCCTTTTGATCGAATATGTGTTGGAGGCTTTTATGATCGGTAAAGATGGTACTTTTTGTACCGTAAAGGTAATGTCTCCAGATTTTTGGCGCGAATACCATGGCACCTAATTCTAGGTCGTGTGTCGTATAGTTTTTCTCATGAATTTTCAGTTGTCGTGAGGCATAGGCAATGACCTAATTCTAACACGCAACCAAGTCCTCAGTGTGAGGCGTCGCAGTAAACCACGAAGTCATCGGTGCCTTCGGGTAGGGACAAGATTGGTGCACTGCAGAGTTTGTGTTTTAGTAATTGGAAGGCTGACTCTTGTTTGTCGGTCCAATCGAATCTCTTGTCTTTCTGAGTCAGTGAGGTTAAGGGTAAGGCTATTTTGGAGAAATTCTCAATGAATCGTCTATAGTATCCGGCGAGACCTAAGAATGGCCGTACCTCAGTTGGTGTGGTTGGCGCTTCCCAGCACTTAATGGCCTTGATCTTGGCTGGATCAACACGTATCCCTTGACTGTCAACGACATGCCCTAGGAATTGTACTGTTCGCATCCAGAACTCACACTTGGAGAACTTGGCGTATAACTCCTCGTGTCTGAGTAATTCTAAGATGGTTTTCAGGTGTTGGCCATGTTCGGTTTCGATGCGAGAGTAGATCAAGATGTCATCAATGAACACGATGACAAACTTATCCAGATAGGGTTTGCACACCCGATTCATAAGGTCCATGAATACAGCCGGTGCGTTGGTTAAGCCAAAAGGCATTACTTGAAATTCATAATGTCCATAGCGGGTTCTGAAAGCTATTTTTGGGATGTCGGAGTCTCGAACTCGAAGTTGATGATAACCCGACCGGAGGTCGATCTTAGAATAAAAGCTCGACCCCTGAAGTTGGTCAAACAGGTCATCAATGTGAGGAAGTGGGTAACGGTTTTTGACAGTTAACTTATTAAGTTCACGATAGTCGATGCACATGTGGAAAGAACCGTCTTTCTTTTTCACGAATAAGACCGGAGTTCCCCAAGGTGAGGAACTTGGTCGAATAAATCCCTTGTCCAGGAGTTCCTGTAATTGAGTAGACAACTCCTGAAGCTCGGATGGGGCTAGTCGGTAAGGTGCTCGTGCCACCGGTGTTGCACCGGGCACAAGATCAATAGAAAATTCGACTTGTCTAGGTGGTGGGAGGCCAGGCAAGTCTTCAGGAAAGACTTCTGGGAAATCCCGAACAATAGGCACATCCTCAAGTCGCTTCTCCTCCGACTTTTTCTCCATAACATGTGCGAGGATTGCTTGGTACCCTTTTCTCAAGTATTTTCGGGTTTTCATGCAAGAAATGATGTTTAGGCTCGTCTCACCGGTCTCCCCTTGTATGACTACAGTTCCACCGGTGACGAGGGGGATGCGGACGATTTTCTCAAAACAAACTATTTCGGCTCGGTGCTTGGATAACCAATCCATACCGACGATGATGTCAAAGCTGCCGATCACGATGGGTATCAAATCAATGGAGAAGAGCTCATTAGCTAAACTTAAAGTGCAATTAGGTATCAAACTGTCGGCCTCAATAAGTTTTCCGTTTGCCAATTCTACTGTGTACTTATAATCTAAGGCTATCGGTGCAGTGTCAAGTAGTGGATAAAATTTATCAGACATAAAGCTCTTATCAGCCCCAGTATCAAATAGGAAAGTGGCAGTTAAATTGTTGAGAAGGAACGTACCCGTGACCACATTAGGGTCTTGACGGGCTTCCCCTGATTTCAGCACAAAAGCTCTTCCTCGAGCGTTGTTGTTGTTCTTGTTGTTGTTGTTTTTCAGTTTGGGGCAGTCGCTCTTGAAATGCCCTGGACTTCCGCACCCAAAGCAAGTCTTCGGCGTGTTAGTGTTGGGGGTAGGGATGTTGGCTCGGCAATCCTTGGCTAAGGGCCCGAACCTTTTGCAGTTAGTACAAGGGCAGGAACCGTCATGATGGCGGTTGCATTTGGAACAGTAAGGTTTGTTCCCGATATACCCTTTCCTCTCAGTAGATCCTGAAGAATAAGCCTTAATAGACTCAGGCTTTTTATTGAAGGTTTGGTTGGAGGAATTGGGGCTCCCTTCCCACTTACGCTTGTTGTTTGTTGTTGGGGTTGAGGTTGGGCTACGGCGGACAGAGTTGGCCGTTAGTTCGTGAGCCATACGAATGGCGCTCTGAATGGTACCCGGTTTGGATGAAGTCACCAGGTCTTGAAGTTTGTCGGGGAGTCCATCTACGTATTTCTCGATCCTCTTATACTCGGGATTGACCACGGATGGGCACAGAAGTGCCAGTTGGTGAAAACGGTTGGTATAACCCGTGATGTCATCACCCTGCATTTGTGGTTCCAGAACTCTACCTCCAACTGCTTCAATTCATCTCTGGGGCAATACTCGCCCATCAACATCTGCATTAACTCGTCCCATGAGAGTTTGTAAGCATTTGCAATACCCACAGTTTGGGCATAGGTGTTCCACCAGGTGAGGGCGGTGTCAGAAAATGTACTGGCGAAGAACTTGACCTTGTCTCCCTCTGTGCAGTTGCAAATAAGGAATACAGATTCGATTTTCTCGATCCAGCATACTAGACCGATTGCTCCTTCGGTACCTGCAAAGCTCAAGGGTTTGCAGCTCTGAAAGTCTTTGTAAGAGCAGGGTTTGGGTTGTGGTCCATTGGTAGTTGTATCTTCGCTACTAGGAACGGGTGTCCGGGTAGCCAAGGCTTGGGCCAAACTGCGGGTAATTAGGTCCGCTATTTCAGTTTCGCTGAGGGTGACCTGGCGTCGGGGAGGCATGATACTGAAAAAAGAGAACAAGAAAAGAGAAATACGACATTTGTACGAATTTATGTTATATCTCATGTGTATTTGATGGGATATATGAGAACAGAGTGACGTGATAACCATATTCCCATATTTCATTAGATAATTAGATTAGATACAAGGCATGAGTTCTAGAGGGTTACAGAATATGATGAGTACAAAATATGCCGGGAATTGTCTCATCCGGTCGAATTACATAGATCCTACAAAAGCATAATAAAATACAGACTCATCCTAAGCTAATTCCGGCGTAGATTGAGTTGTGGCAGCAGTGCATTGAGGCGGTCCACGGATTCTGCGAGTCTGTTGGCCGTTCGGAGGGCGTCCTCGGTTTCCCTTAGACGTGTCTCGCACTGATGGAGTCTTGATTGTAGGACAGAGATTTCATTTCGGTTGCCAATCACTTGGTTATGGACAACCTCCATGGTTTCGACTGTTTCTCCCACCTGATTCTGAAGAGTGTTCATGGTGGTAACAGTGTGATCGTGATCTTCGGAGACTTGCTCGATTCGCTCCATTGCTGTGAGTCTCCAGTTCTCGCGAGTTTCTTGGAGTTCGATATCCATTTCATGGAGTCGTTGGTCGTGATGGTGCACCCTAGCGGCTAAGTCCGGTAGAGTGAGGTGAGTGGGATATGGGCTGGCTCGAGGCGAACAGGCGTCCCTCCTAGCCACCCTTGGGTTTCGTGTTCCATGCGGATAAGAGCGTGACGAACTTGGTGGTGTGTTTGCCATTCTGAGACAAAGTGTTAGAAAGAATGAGGCCTACTTATATATATAACATATAATATAGCCTAGTGTGTCTAGCACAAACAAGTATCGGTTCCATTTCTCTCGTGGTCAGAGTTAACTAGTTTATTTCTGTTCAATATAACCCCTTTCAGGCTTCACATCATCTTTCCTTAATTGTACATAGTTGATCATGCTATGTTAAATTAACGTCGTATGATGTAATTTCCAAACCAGTCATACCTAATGAGGAAATACTGCCTAACGGTCATAGTCTAGGCCCACTAAATGCAACCTAGTTCGCTATAACCTTAGGCTCTGATACCAATCTGTAACACCCCCAAAATCACTGTTTAACGGAAGCAAGCTTTGGGGTGCTACTAATCAAATATCACAACACAAAAGTAAAGCAAACGACATCTATATGCAACATTTGTAAATAGTTACATTTCCATACATAAAATGTTTGAAACATAGCGTTTCTGGTTAAGTTCCCTAGAGTCCGCGTATAAAGTGGGAGATTCTATTACATAATCATAATAAATACAAAAGATAATGCTAAGAATCTCCGCTAAATGCAAAGTAGAAATCATGCGACTCTAGCTAGTATCCTGAGGGAATCCTACTCCGTCTGTGTACCTGAGATACAAAGCTAAAAAGGTCAACACGAATGTTGGTGAATCTCACAGGTTTGTAAATAATGTAAGTATTTGAACACAATGTTTCATCAGTAAGGCCCGCAGGCGTAAATCAGGTATTTGTAATCCCGCAATTGTAAAGTAAGTAAGTTATACCGTTGCCATGAGTCTCATAATCGAAGCTTAACCCGTAAATAATAATTTGCTCCCGTGACATGCTCGTAATTGAGCAAGCATAAGTAACGAATGATAGTCGCCCGTTTATACAGAACGGTTCGTGGTAGCGCTACTACCCCGGGCGGGGAGGGTCATTTCCCTAATGGATCCATTAACTAGTGTTCGCACTTAAGTACATAACTAACGATATATGATGGAGAGACTTCCGTAAAAGTAATTAACTCATGCAATCCCGTACAGTAAAATGATTAGTTCGTACTTGTGTTCAAGAAAATAAGCAATGTATCTCACCCCGCAAGTAAAACAGTAAAAGTGGGGCTATGAGACTCACCTGAGTCCAGTAAATAAGTATGTGTAATCAACCAGGTAAAGCGGTTGTAAATCTGTGTATCGATTCTCAGAACCCTGCAACCTTCTCGCGTCCGAAACGCACAAGGTTGTAAGTAAACAAGTAAACGAGTTGGTGTCTTAAAAGATCACCCATGCTAGTTGTCCACTCAACTAGGACGTGTCCATGTGTTTGTTTAGTAAACCGTTTGTATTTTGAAAACAAGTATGGCCCGTTGGTGATGGTTTGTAAAAATAATCCGAAAGTGTTATTATTATGTGTATCGTTTTATTAAAAATCGTATCTAGGATTTAAATTCGGAAAATAGGTCAAGTTTGGTTATGGACTGAAATAGTGGTGCGAATTGAGTTTGCGGTGCGATCCGAGTTCGGCTCGCGAGGCAGTAGGCTGCGAACCGAGTTGGGTTCGCAAGACAAAGTGGGTTCGCAAGTGGTAGGCAGCGAACTGAATTCGGTTCGCAACACAAGGTTCGGCTCGCAGGTCAACTCGCAGGTCAACTCGCAAGTCAACTCGCAAGTCAACTCGCAGGTGGGTTCGGTTCGCAGTTTGGGTTCGCGAGTTCAGTTTTCGGTTCGCAGTTGGGCTCGCCTTGCAGGACGAACAGATCTCGGTTCGCAGAACGAGCTGTTCGAACACTTATCTATGAAATTGCATTTTCAATTCGGTTTTTGGGCAAATCTTCGTTGAGTAAACGTTCTAGCATGTAAATAAAAGCTTTACATGTAATTTAAAAGAGTTTTTAAAGCTTCTTACCAACAAAATCGAAAATCAAAGAAGATGATGATGATGATGATGATGATCCTCTTGCTTGTGTCGTGATGATGATGAACGACTTTGATGATGATGTTCTTGTTATCTCAGTTTTTAAAGAGAGATATAGAGATTTAGTAGGGAGAGAGATGAGAGAAAATAGGTGTATGTGTGTGTTTTGGTGTAAATGAGGTGGAAGTGGTGAAAGAATGGGGTTAAAAGGGATGGGTCATGGGTCGGTTGGGGGCTGGGTTCGCGGGTCTGAGCCGACCCAACTCGGGTCTCCGGCTCGCGGGTTTGTGTTACCAAATTTTATATCACGAATCGTTGTCGGTTGAATCTCGTAGTTGTTTAAACGTTGTTTTGCGTTATATGTTAAAGTGTATCTGAAATATTTTTAGCCGAAGTATTTTTATCCAAATTCTTAATGATGAGTTATAAAAATGTAATTAAGGTTGTTTAAACGAGTGGTTTCACTGTGTCTTACTTATTACATGTCATGGGCCCAGATAACTACTTAACATAATTAAGGTTGATCAGATTCTAATTACTATGTTGCAGTCACGTGGATAACTAGAAAGTGTACTCCATAGATTAAACTTAAGTTCATAAAGTCTTAACAGTACAAGGGTTACTAATACCTATTTTGTCTGAACGTATTTTACGAACATTACTTTATAGTGCGTTGACTTTCGTAGGATATACCAGTTAGTTGTGAAGTTGTATTATCCTTTCGGAATTCCAACTGGTCATATCACTTTACGATTATCGTGCACTAATTAAACCAGAGTTGATTCCAATGATATGACTACCTTCGGTCGTTTATGACTTCTATACATTTGTACTTTGCTCGAAAGCATTTCCAGTACTATATCGAATAAACAGTCGAATAGGGGCCATCATATCACTTTACGATTATCGTGCACTAATTATATAATGTCATCCCTACTTATAATTATCTACATCAATAACAATCACAATAATAAACTACTCGCAATTCATGGCAACAAGTAAATCACATACCAAGTAATAATGCATATTTAGAATACCAAATAAAACAAGTATGATAAAGGTTTAGATATCACCTGGAAATAAATGCGTAGCAACGTATTATTATGATTGACAACTCTTTCACACGTACAAAGATTTATCTCCGAATCCCTAGTGTTCGTTCTAGCCTCTATATTAATCCGTAGATTAATTACAATAATCCTAGAATGAGAAAAACTATAAAATACAAGAGAATTTGGAATGTTTGTAATTCCAAGAGCATGAGATGTGTGAGATATGAGGTGTGAGAGGTATGTAAGAGTGTGTCTTGAAATGAACCATGGAGCACCTATCAATACTTGAAAATTGGTGGATTTTAGCACTAAGGAGCACATGTTAGCAAAAGGTAGAAAAGTTGCTAGCACATATACCCTAAAGCGAAAAAAGGTCTAGCACGTGTACCCTAAAGTTGCGGAAAAGGCCTAGCACGTGTACCCTGCGAGTACGAGCAAGGACAGAAAAGCAGCCAGGGGACGAAGGACAGGCAGCCGACGCCGCCACCATGGAAGCTGGTGGCGGCTGGCTGTGGCCGGCGGCGGATGGGAAGTTGCCGCCCCGGTTCGCCGTCTTTCGCTTTGTTTCTTGATTCGTGCGTATCTTCTTCGTTATGCGTCTATTTTCGTCGATTCTTTTTGCGTTGGATTCGTTTTTCAAAAACGAATTCTTTGATGAAAATAAATCTCTGAAATGTTCCTCTGATCTTTAAATGTCTCATGTGAATCGTTTGAATCTTCAGGTGTACGTGAAATCTTCATTCTTCATCCATTTTTGTTGATTCTTCTTCTGTTAGATTCGTATTTTGAAAACGATTATCTTGGATAAGAGAAATCTCAGTGATGGGTACTTTGCCTCTAAATCTTGTCTTGATGTCTTGAATCTTCAAACGTGTGTGGAATCTTCGGTTTTCATCCGTTTTGCTTGATTTTTCTCGTGCAACTCTATTTTGACCTTCTTGGCAAAGTTTCATTGATTTCTATATTATCTGAGTTTATTTTCCAAGTATATTTCCAGAATGAGAGAGATATCGGTAGTAAAAACGTGACTTTTTACGCGATATCATGAATTTCATGTTCTTCTTGATCACTCCAATCAAAGCCAAATCCTTCTTGAGACACCAAAGCATTAGATGTACCACCCTGAATTCGTACATTCCTTCTTTGGTTTCCATTAGCATTCCCTGCTCTTTGCCCACTCTACTCCTGTCTTGGGCTTCTGCATTCCCTTACAAAGTGTCCCATCTTATGACAGTTGAAGCACTCTAGTTTTCTCTTGTCAAACTAATTAGCATCATTCCTCTTGTATGCAAAGTTATTCCTTCAGGTTCTTTTCATGAACCTCTTAGCTCTCTAAGTGATCCAGGCAATTTGCCACTTGATATCCATCTCCTCTAAATCGTCAGAATTGATCTGCTCCAGATCTTCATTAGTAAGTGAAGAATTCACATTACTAGCAAACACAGCTTCTAGAACTTGATCATTAGATTTGTTCTGAGATGATCCAGCCTTATTGGAATACCCATTAGCTTGTTTCTTGCTCTCTATTTCAGGTTCAAAGTTCCTCAAATCATTATAGATATCTTTAAGTTCCTTGACCTCTAGATCTGCACTCTATCTTAACCCAACAATGTACATTGTCCACTCTTCTCCTAATGACCTTAAGAACTTTCTGTTATGAACATCCTTGTCAATCTTAACCTTGTGATTTTCCAGATCTCCCACAAGCTTTGTGAACCTGTCAAAGGTTTGAGTCAATATTTCTGACTTTACAGAACTAAAGTTCTCGAATTGCTGTTTAAGCAGAGATCTTTTATTCTTCCTTGTGCTCTCATTGCCACCAAACCTTTTTTGTATAGCCTCCATCAGTTCTTTAGCATCTTCACAATTTTCGAATCTCCTCTGATACTCATTAGGAATTGATAGAAGTAGAGTGCTAAGAGCCTTGTATTCAATAGATCTAACTTTTCTTTCAGCATCTGAAGTAGATGGTGGTCTTTCTTTAACACCATCACCATCTAGTGTATATGTAGGACCATTGACAATAACTTCCCACATCTGATAATCTGTGAGAAGCATGTATTGCTTGATCCTAACTTACAGAGATCAAACTCATCAGGTTTGAGCATTGGAATCTTTGTAACCTGAATACCTTCATTGTTTTCTGCTGCCATTAAAATCAAACTTAAATAATACTAAACCTGTAATACAAAACCCCAAATCTTCCTGTATTCAAAGCTTTCCTTGCTCTGATACCAATTGAATAGTCCCGATTATAACCAATACTCACTAAATAGCAACAAGCTTTGAATTATTATTAAGAAGTTGCGGAATCACACTTAATAATATTCAGAAGATCGAGAATTAATTGAATAAAAAACTTGATGAATACGTATTTAATAATCAAAGCTCCAATCTTATTAATGAATAACACGAATACACGAAATCGTATTAGGGTTTACACCTTGAAGCTATGCTAATATTTTCGATAACCGAATCTAGGTTCTAAGGATCTCTATTTATATATTATAGAATCTTGTACAACTCATCCTACTATTAGGGAACATATATCTTCCACAACCGACTCATAATTATCACAAAATTAAAAACAGTTATAACTACCACTTTTACTCTTTTAGTTGAAACATAAACTTCCTTATGTGGTAACTGTTTCAATTGCGTAATGTGACTAAGTACAAGTACATAAACAGTGTTAATCACTACCTTACATAAATAGTTATAATTACATACTCAGTGATAACAACTTATCTTCTATTCAGTTTCTTCATTCAGTTCTAATTCGCCGAAGACAGTTTTAACTGTTAACACTAACAGTTTTAATCACTTGTACTTTTCCATTCTTCTATGAATCAGTGACAATTCAAACCCAAAACAGTTTTGACCTAACAAAGCTAGAGAGAGAATGAAAGAGAGAAAGTGAAGAATGAGAAATGAAGCTAGAGAGGCAAACAGGATCAAGCTTCCACCTTTGAACTTGACACCCAATTCTTTCGATTTGCTCTGAAATACCACCCCTAGCTCAGAAAATCGGCACCAAAAAGGGGGTATATGACACCAAAAAGGGGGTATACAACACCCAATGGGTAGTATTCAACACCAAAAGGGGGGTATACCACCTCAAAGGGGTAGTATACGGCCCTTAAAGGGGCGTATACGGCCCAAAATGGGTGGTATACGGCCCCTAGAGGGGTGGTATATGACACCTAACGGGTGGTATGGCTTGATTCGTGCTCTTGTATGCTGGATTGTAAGACTTGGTTGCCTAGTCGTAGTTCGTTTGGCCCTAACTTCTTCATTCTTGGTCCGTTTTCAGCGTTCTTTATATCCATGTTCTCGTAATTACCTAAGGACCATATTGTGAAATTACTTGTCGAGACGAGCAGTTCAAATTAGCAATGGGTTTTTAAAATACTTTTGAGTGGGGTTTTTATACTTAGGTCCTAATTAAAATTATACTAAATAAAGTAGGAAATAAAAGTAGGTTAAAATCAATTAAGGAGGAGAGTGCTTGTTATGACTCTGTTAGCTTATACTTGGGGTGATGCTTTATTAGGGTTTTAATAATTGAAAACGTCTTTTAAAGGTTTGTGTCTTGCTTTCACGTAAACAACTTATAGTGTAAACACTAGCACCCTACTGACCAGGTTATCCGATCAGTATGTCACTGAGTACTAGGCTATCGAGAGTATAGTCAGACCAGACTGCCTTGAAACCCTCCACACCGTCTCTTAATGAGACAAAGTGACCCTCCAATTGGGGTGCAGAAATAGGGCGACAGTCCGCAATTTATCCACTGGCCTTTCTTTAACACTTACAAGATCTCTAAGCCAGGAAAGGCATTTAAGGTTTAAGATAGGTAGTGACTATTAACTTATACATTAATGGTTGTGATTGAGTTCAGAGATGTCTGGTTGTGATACAGTCTTCAACCTACAGGGTTTTCCACAGCTTCCACGTATTTGTACTTCACCTAAGGTGTTTCCAACGCTATACTGTGTACTCACCCGTATTATGGTCTTTCCTGGATTACTGACTATGCCAGGATGTAATACAGTTTACAGCCTACGACCTTTCCATGGATTCCACGTGCTCGTACTCCACCAGAGGTGTTTCCAACGCTATACCGGATACTCAGTCGTTTTAGGGCTTTCCCTGGATTACATACTTTACGGCCTTCTAAACTCAATATATTTAAGCTTGTATTCATTAAAACCACCGATGATAGCTAAACAACCCGTTCATATTATCATCCCAAACCAATAAACCCTGATTAATCCACGGTGTACTATATGATAGGTTAGGCTGTATTTCCACAGCTTCATAATCAAACCATGTTTATATTTTAGAAAACATAGATAGGTGGTGACCATTTGAACAAGGTTCACGACTCCTTGTCATAAAGGTTCTAACCACGTTTACTGGAAGAAAGACGGTAATTTAGTTTAAAATCATAAATGTATAGTTAAACAGTTCACCACATTTTCAATTGTATATTAAAACAACATCACCCTAAATATTAATAAGCTAACTACATCACAACAAACACAATACCTAATCTACTCACGAATCATGGCAACGTATCCTAAATCTAACATAACAATAGAATGCAACATTGTGAGAGAGAAGGATAGAAGTAACCGTAAGTAATGCGTAGATTGAATAGATGCTAAAAGATTACATGGACAAAGCTCTGAAATATCCTGAACAATATTACAAATGAGATCCTCCAAGACTTCAACACTATTACAAAAACTACCCTCTGTTAGTCTTGGTTAAATATTAACCAAGATCTAACTAACCTAAAACTTAAAAATAAACTAACTAAACTAACTAGAGATCAAAAGTAGAGAGAGAATTCTTGAGAGAGAATGAGAAGTGAGTGTGTGTTGTGAAATGGTGAAATGAGGCTAGTATTTATAGTGAAAGGGTAGGAGTTGAGGTGGTGGCTTGGTACAAGCTTTGAAGCTCAAGAAACAACCATTTAAGCGCAAACGGTGGGTAGCAAGCACCAGGGGGTAAATGGCCTCAAGGTACCAATTACCAAGGAAAAAGAGGAACCAAATGGAACCACAAGGGCCATATACAACCCCTTAAGTGTCGTATACGGCACCAGGGGGTGGTTGGTTTCGACCTTTGTTCGCTCCGTTTGTTGCTTGTTTCCCCCGTATCTTCTTCGTTCTAAGTCCGTTTTGCTTGATTCTTGCACCGTTGGATTCGTTTTTCTGTTACGCTTCAAATAACAATAATTTTTAAAAATTTGGAGATACATAACTTTTGCGTGTTCCGGGTGATGGTCGGTTAGCTTTCAGACTGCACATCTTCTCCGTCTTTCATTCGTTTGGCTTGATTCTTTCACCTCTGGTCTTGTATTTTTATGTGGAATTTAAAAATATGGATTAAGATTCATTTCCATGAGATAATCAAGAGGGGAATATTTAAGGTGATTGAATTTGTCTCATTTTACGTGCAATTCGGATGTTTTATGTGATTTTTGCAGCAATGCCTATAATTGGACTGCTTTGGTGATTTAGGTAAATAATGATTGTTTATGGATGTTTTCACCAAATATTAGTCTAATAAGTGCAGAATAATATACGTAAAAATATGACTTTTGTGTTACATTAAGTATCCCATACTTAAGCGTTGCTTGTCCTCAAGTAACATCATCCATGTCCTCATAAAAAAATTGTTTTGAAGTCTGGTTAAAAAGTCATCATTTCCTCATATAAGTAAGTTATTTTTTAAAATCATCAGGAAAGATAAGATATTCTTTTTAGAAACAAGAAATGACTCTTTTTAAGCATACATCCAAATCTCGTGATCTTAGAGTATACATGACCAGGCGATCTCACAAAGGTGGTCACTCAATTCACTCAAAGTGTATCAGGTTTCCTATCGCTCTAATCAGAAAGGAAATCGCTCAAATAAGCCAGTCATGTAGTACTTATCGTCATAAGCTTGATCGAGAATCGGATCTCCACCACTTAGGTGAGGACAGTGCTAATTATCCCAAGACATTCAGGGGGTTGTATATTTTTGTGAGGGTAAAGGGGTATGGATAAGGGAATTTTTGGTTGTAAGGGTGTTGCTTATCTTAGGTTTCTTAGGTCATGAAACGGAGAGATAGCAGTTTGTCTTCTATCGGATCTTTTTCTTGTAGAGTGATACTCAGAAGTGATAAGCTTTATTTTCAGAACTTCTTTTCTTCTTTTTCTATTTTTTTTCTTTCTATTTTTCTCTTTACTTTTTCTTTCAAAACTTCTTTGCTAGCAAATTTCCAAGGATTATTGCATTTTTAGAAATCCTTCTTCTTTTCTTGCTTCTTCGAGTCTTTTCACGATTGAAAGTTTCGGGGATTTAAGGGTTACGGTTTTTTGGTTAAACTCGACATGAAAACAAGTGCCTTATATGTTAAAACTTATGTTTTCTACTTCTGTGTGGTTAGCCACGCCATTTGGTGTGGCTCATAGGTAAAAGCCCCAAATTCGATCTTAGGGTTTCTGGGTTGGGGTTCGATGTTCATCGTTGTGACACAAAATGCGACACAACTTTAGTGTCGCAGTTTAATTGCAAATTGGAACTATTTATATACGATACAAGTATTTGTGTCATAATTCATGCGACACAAACCTGGATGTCGCTCTATCTGCGACATATCTCATTATGTCGCCCATTAGATGCGACACAATCATTATGTCGCCATTGTTTGCGACACAAAACCTGCGACAGACAACTATGTCGCATTTTATTCGATTAAATTCGAATTATTGCAAAATGAGACACAACCTTGTCCGTAGCTCAATTGACTTGCGACACAAGATCTTATGTCACAGTACGCCTGCGACACAAATCCCAATGTTGCATAAGATAGAATGGAAATTTGATTTATTTTGTTAAACATTGTGCTGCTAATGCTAACTGTTTTCAAGTGTTATTGTCAAATCTTTTTACAGCAATGGCAGACAACGAGGTTACTTCGGAACCGCGTAACAATATTGTGGCAAATTTGGATTATTCGAAGGATTCAGCTGCCGATTATAGGCCAATGGTTGCTTTTCTCAGACGTTCTCGTATTTTCCAAGTCATCACAAGGAATACGACAATATATACGGATCATGTGGAGACGTTCTGGAACAATGTTGTTGTCAATTCTTATCTCCCATATATACGGATTATCTCGATGGTTAATGGTTGAGAGATTATTCTGTCTGAGCAGATCATCAGGTATTTCTTCCAGTTTTGCGATAATCATGACATGCTAGCTTTGTTTGGAAATCAATTTATTGCTGGAGGCATGCATCGTGCTGGTTATCCTGGAGTCTCAACTACTTAGTACCGAAAGGCGAATCTGCCTAAGGTCTGGAGATTTTTTATGCAGGTGATGATCGTGTGTTTATCAGCTTGCAAGGATGGGCTCGACGGGATGAGCCACTCTATGGCCTCTTCTATGTTAGCGTTGATCTATAACAAGCCCTTCAACTTTTCTAGTTATATTTTCAGGGCTATGGCGGATAATGTCAACACCGGGGACAAGCGTTGGAATCTCTATCCATGCTTTGTTGAGCTTTTTGTTGACCAATTTCTTCCCGGTCTTCCGACAGACGTCCGCAATCATTTTCGCCAGACACCCATGAATGTTCGAATCTGGAATGTTTGTGCTCAGAGAGGAAATGATGATGTCAACTTTCCTTTATTTGTCCATGTCATCTACGAGGGTTACGTCCCTCCGGCCAATGACGGTTTCTTGGATGCTCCTGCTCAACCTGAGATGATGTCAAGGTTTTGTAGAGGTTCCTGTTCAACCTGAGAATCCTCAGGTTGACGATCTATTGCGTGATATCGACGCTTTTGAACCTATCGGTGGAGAGGAAGAACCAGCAAGTGATGATTCTGAGGGTGGCTCAACTTCACCAACTTCTCCGGGCACTGTGCCCCGTGATTCTTTACTGCCCGACATCCAAGCGTATTTTGAGGCGTATTTTCCTGGGGATGACTTATATTTCTCCAGAATTGAGAAAATAGGTTCGTGATGCACATGATGAAGATTGGGTTCCTCCCCAGTCTACAAGTCATGTCTCGTCCTTTTCTGCTAATGGTACTTCATCTTCCAGGCCACGGGTTGACATTCGCCTTATGGATATTCCAGTTCAACCTCTTCCAGAGGTTATTCAAGAGCTGATTAGACTCATGGATGAGATGCAGTACACTATGAAAGCTCAAGCTTCTTTGATCGAGTCTCAAGGTGCCATTTTGGAAACTCAAGCTGCTCAGATCAAAGATTTAGAGACTACTGCAGCTTTGGTTCCTGAGTTAAGGTCTAGGGTTTTAGAATTAGAATCCCTAGCTGTTGTTCCGGGGGAGTCAGGCCTACGTGCCATTGAAACAACATCTAGGACTTCAACCAGAACATAGACCGACGATGTAAGTGATGATATACCTATTTCGGATGTTAATGAAACTTTACGTTTGGATTATTTCTCTGTCGTTGATATTCCGGGATAACCGAGACCACTAGATGTAGATTACTCTCCGGCAGATTTATCATTTATTCAGCGAATGATTAATGAGGAAGGTCAGGCATCTAAACCTGAGTCTGATTTTGAAAGTAATGATGATGTATCGGTCGAAAATGAAGAGCTGCATTCAGGTAAATTTTATTATGATGCTCTGATCATTGAATCTGACTCTTCTAAGGATGAGACAGAGCCTGCTGGTACTTCCCAAAGTCAACCGACAACTTCTAAAGCAGGGTCTGTGATGCGTCACCAGTGGTCGGTAAGGATTTTACCCTTGTCGTTGCACCGGCTACTGGCGATGGCGATCAGTGGGTTTTTTGAATTTGTAATTGCGGGGCCTAAGTTTTCCCTGACAATGCTAATCCTAAGGGTGAGCAAGTGGTAGGTATGACCTAGAGTCATTCTTCAAACCGCCTGAATTGAAACTAAGGCGTGGCAGATGAGGGCTTTCAGACTAGTGAAGGGTTTATAAAATAGTGGGGGAGTTTTGGCTTTTATATTTACTAACTTAGGCAAGTAAATAAATAAAATCGAAATAAAAATAAAAGATAAAGCAGATAAGATAAAGATAGTGTTTACTGAGACTTCGTTAATTAAGTTATGGGATGATGTTTGGAGAAACTGTCTTAAAAGATATTTGTTAATTGTTACTCGTGGACACTTGTGATGTAAACACTAGATTCCCTACTAATTAAAGTTCCATTAGCATGTCACACTGGGAGCTAGGTTATGGTAACAGTACAAATTATTTAGAATAATAAGCAAAATCTTAATTATGGTTTAATAATACTTTCATATGAACGGGAACAAAATCTAAAGGTACTAGACAAAACTAAATCATATAATGATTCCTCATCATCCTAACAGATTCGTATATTTAAAAAGTTCATTTATGACTTTAATCCATCCCTTGCTTAAGACTACCCAATAAATCCCCTAATTATCCACAACGTTCCTTACTTAAAGTGGTTCTGCCACTTCAAACCTTGGTCATGTCTTGTCCTACGATAATCCCCCACGTAGCCTTGTGGTTCCATAGTTTCATACCTTTGACAAATTATATTGACACAGATGACTGACTACCTTTTAATTGGACGTCGTTAAAAAGGTGTTGTAATCACGTTTATTGGTGGAAAGGCGATTAGTTTAAATTAAAGTTTAAAAGTCTATTTAGAAAGGTTAATTACACTAGGTTTCTCATTTTATATATTAGTCCGTAATATAACTACCTTCGGTCGTTACTCGACTTTCATAAATGTACTCCACCTTGAAGTGTTTCCAGTACTATATCAAATAACAGTCGAATAGGGGCCATCATATTACTACGTAATATTGTACCATTTTGTAATATGACTACCTTCGGTCTTTCCTCGACTTCCATACATTTGTACTCCACCTTGAAATGTTTCCAGTACTATACCGAGTAATAGTCGAATAAGGGTCGTCATATTCCTTTATGATAATTAAGACCGTTTATATTTTACCACTCTGATAATCTTAAGACAACAATCAAACAAGAACATGCAATAAGACGATCAAAGCAATACTACCAATCTTTAGTATTTAATTATAAATCGCAAGCAAACACAACAAGTATACTACTCTCTAATATAAACATAATTAATTAACATAGATAAGAATAGAAAGAACCAGGATTAAATGTGAGAGATAATAGACTTGAATTAATTGACACAATTCCGAGCGTATACTAAAGATTACAATGCATTCCGCACTTTCCTTCTATTCCTAATTAAACTTCTAAACTAGTTTAAATACTAGTTAAAACTAATCTAGAGAAAGAATGTAGAGTGAGAAAGTTGGAGCTTATTTCTAGAGTGAGAAAAATAAGTTAGAAAGGTGTGTCTTGAAATGAACCATGGGGCACCTATTTATAGGTGAAAATTGGTGCATTTTAGCCATTAGGAGCACATGTTAGCAAAAGGTGGAAAAGTTGCTAGCACATGTACCCTAAAGCAAGAAAAGGTCTAGCACGTGTACCGTAGAGTTGCGGAATAGGCCTAGAACGTGTACCCTGCGAGTACGAGCAAGGAAGAAAAAGCGGATGGGGTATGGGGGGAAGGCAGCCAGCGCCGCCACCCTAGAAGCCGGCGGCGGCTGCATGGTGGCCGGCGGCGACCGCCACCCTACCGCCCCGGTTCGCCGTCTTTCATTTCGTTACTCGATTCATGCGTATCTTTTTCGTTATGCGCCTGTTTTCGTCGATTCTTTTTGCGTTAGATTCGTTTTTCAAAACGAAGACTTTGATAAAAAGAAATCCCAAAAATGTGTCTCTGATCTTTGGATGTCTTGTACGAATCGTTTGAATCTTACGGTACGTAGAATCTTCATTCTTCGTCCATTTTTGTTGATTCTTCTTCTGTTAGATTCGTATTTTGAAAACGAATATCTTGGATAAGAGAAATCTCAATGATGGGTACTTTGTCTCTAAATCTTGTCTTGATGTCTTGAATCTTCAAACATGTGTGGAATCTTTGTTTTTCGTCCGTTTCGCTTGATTTTTCTCGTGCAACTCTATTTTGACCTTCTTGGAAAAGTTTCATTGATTTGAACATTATCTGAGTTTATTTTCCAAGTATTGTTCCTGAATAAGAGAGTTATCGATAGTAAAAACGTGACTTTTTAAGTGATATTAAGTATCCCACACTTAGAACTTTGCTTGTCCTCAAGCAAACTCGAATTTCAAGCATGGTTAGAAATAAGTAGATAATGAAATATTTCGAGGCGGAACTTTTACTGCGGGGGTTTTGGAAAAATAAAATATTTGTGCTTTTGAAAAGGTAGGGTTGTAATCTTTGGGAGCATGCTTTTGATCTTTTATCTTGGATACTCCAATCACTCAAATCACTCAAGGTGTTTAGGGTTTCCTATTCTAGTATTATCAATCACTCAAAGTGTCATAGGCTTGATCAAGAATCAAATCGTTACCTTTAAGGGGAGCGCGAATTCAACTAGCCACAATAAATCTAGGGGGAAGTGATGTAGGGTTTTTGGAGTGGAGTGTTAGTGATATGAGAGCGGGTTGTGTTTGTTTGTATGGGTTTCTTTTTGGTGAAAAGGAAAGTTATAATTTTTGGGAGGATTGACGCCTTTTTCTTAAGATTTTTGGAAGGAGTCTTTTTCTCCATTTGACTTTCTTTTCTTCAAATTTCTTTGAAGTTTTCTTCTTTTTTTTTTGACGTCATATCCTTGTAGCTTTTTTTGTTTCATCTTTGGACTTTCTATGAAGTTTGAGGGATGCTTTTGAGAGGGTAAGGATAACGTATTTCTTTTTGGGTGTATGGATGGTTTTAAGAATGATGTGATTCGATCTCCTTTTTACTCACCAGTTCAGATTCGAAATGCATAACCGGAGCAAGTTCTAATTCTAAACGCATACATCGGCACACTTAAGAATAAAAGAAGTGAAGCATTAAAAGTGAATGCTTATTACGGCTCAAGATACCTCACGAATCGAAAATTGGGTTGTTGTGTGCCTAGTCTTGCGATGCTCTTTATAGGATTATTAATCTAGTTATCCAAAGGAATTCATATTTTATTTATCCTTCTTCCCCAAAGTAAATCATTCTTTGTCTAAAATTTTCATTTTCAACATATTTTTAACTTAATTTTGAAAGATTTTGTATAAATTTTTGAGTTACTTTTTGGAGAATGATGGTCTAAAGAGCAGCGAGTTTAGAATCAAGAGTATACCATTATCCTTTTTACAGTAGTGTAACTTCTGCTATCCCACACTGAAAGGAACATTATCCTCGATGTTATTCTAATTTCTGATTGGGGTAAAGATCCCACACTTAGGATTTGAAACATCTAAGACGTATTCTTTTAGCAGTGTGTGTTGGGTTTGAATCCCATACTTAGTGATAAGCATAGTGGATATGGTATATTTATAACGAAAGAAAAAGATTGGTATAGAAGTTCTTCCCAGTAGCTGCATGGTATGTGTTTGCTGAACTTTGTTTTGCTGGGTTCACTCTTGATCAAGTCTTCTTGTGATTGGTCTCATAGGTGTGAACACATTGGATATACTTTCTTTATTTCCGATGTCGAAAACTTGATGCGACGGGCAGAAACTTGTTCGTATATCCAAGTGTGAAAGATAGTCGGAGACTTCATCACTTCTTGGAATGTAAAATTGCGGAAATGTAAAACACGGGTTTCCTCCCGGGAAGCGCTCTTTTAAAGTCGAGAGATCGACTTCTTTTCTCCTAGATAGAGATGGATGCATCCCTGGGATCCACTGTGTTGATGTTGTAGGCCCTAGGTTGCGGGAAAGTATATCGAGGTGGATAGATTCTCATGAAATGATTGACTATTGTCGTAATCAATTCAAATGGAATATCTCTCGATTCTGCCTTGTAGTTCCGAAGATGCTCTGAAGTTGTCCTCACAAGTCCGTGAAGTCCGAAGGTGATGTAGTCGACTGCTTTAGTGACACTCCCACTAGGGTCGGTCATGGTGGTTGTATATGTCTTATCAACCTCTCTTGGTGGTGGGTTTTTCCAGAGAGAGCATATAAACGCTAAGAATTGCAGTTTTATGTCTTCATAATTCTCGGTGTTGAGGTCTCTGTTGAATCTTCTTATGGACGTGCACAGGTCCTCTATTTTATGGTGCTGATGTTTGTTGAATGGAAAGTCGGATTCTGAGAAAACTAGAACAAGCTGAGGAAGTATCTCCTTGCATCCAGAGTAGAATATGAACTTCATTCTAGAGTTACTTTTTCGTTGTTGAATCTCCCGTAGATGGATCGTAACAAAAGTAGCGATATCAAGTGGTGATTCATGTGTGGCCCTAAAAGGTCGTTTGCACCTTGATTCCTCCCAAACAAGATCACTAAATTCTTCAATCAATAACTCAACTTGTTTTTCAATAGTGGAGTTGATAACCATATATCCGCTTTCTTTAGAACTAAGGTGATCTTCTCTATTTAGCAAGTCAAGCAATGATGTGAGGTCAGTCATTGCCAAGATGTTGGCATGACTGCTCGGGTGTCCAGTAGTCTCTTTCATATGCGCTCTAATGGATCCTAACATCTCCCATTGCGTTGAGGTGAATGAGATGTTAGATCTTTTAAGGGCATTGTAGATCCTAGCGTAAGTCCATTTCTGTTGTTGACAAAATTGCAGTTCAGCAAGGGAAAGAGCAAGCATGTTGACTATGCCGCTTATTCCTCCTACTACTTTGTCAAATCTTTGGATCAATTATTTGACCACTTTGTGATCAGTGATGGTTTACGGTTGGTATCTTGTGCCTTTGGAATATTCCTCCACTGTTTCTCCTCTCGTGGGATGGTTGTGGTTACTTCCCATCATTTCTTTTGTGGTAAATAGACTAGTTGGCGGTATGCTTTTTTTGTTTTCTTCTTCCATCTTTATCGTCCCAATTTCTTCCATCGTTGAGTTTTTCACTGATGGAGATGCATTTTTCATCTTTTGTCCTATTCGTCGGAGGTCAATTGGGAAATATGGCATGATTGCCATTTCCTTACTATATTTACTTTCACTTGTTGACCTTGCAGTTTCTTTGTCCTCTGTGGTCTTCTTCATGGAGATCGTGTACATATCGGCTTGGTCTCCAGTGTTAGGATTGTCGATATGGAAAGTGATGGTTTCTCCCTGGGACTGCAGACTGATGGTTTGTGCGAAGACGTTGATGATTGCCTTGGCCGTATTCATGAAAGGTCTTCCTAGTATGATTGGGATGTGTACGTCTTCCTGCATATCCATTACTACAAAATCTGCTGGGTAAAGAAATTTGTCAATCATAACTAAAACATTTCCAGCTATTCCCCTAGGGTATTTGACTGAGTGGTCAGCAAGCTGTATGGTCATTTTGGTAGGTCAAAGATTTTCTAACTCAAGCCTCTTGAAAAGCGAGTATGGCGTAAGGTTAACACTAGCTCCTAAATCGGCAAGAGAACAGATGATGCCTGAATTGTAGATAGAACAGGGGAGAGTAAAACTTCTGGTGTCTCTGAGTTTTTCTGGAATGGTATTTTTCAAGATAGCTGAACATTCCTCGTTCAGCGGGACATTGAGTACTTCGGGTACCTTATCCTTGGTTGTAAGAAGCCTTCTGAAGTACTTTTTGGAAGGAACTTCAGATACGGTATCTAGAAATTTCCTATCAAGCTTAAAAGACTTAAGCTTGTCGGTTCGTAGTTTAAGACGAGCCAGAAATGGAATTTTGCTATTTGGTGTAGACTCTAAATCTATTATCGATGGGACAATAGGTGGTTCCTTCACCGAAGAAGAAACCGAGGGTGGGCTATGTACTACCTGAGAGTCTTGAATATGGGAAGCCTCCTTATGGCAACTAGTTGGACTATCATGAGGTTTAGCGTTAATATGTTGTGCTAATTGTCCTAATTGGGATTCAAAAGCTTTCAACAAAGTCAGTTGATCTCTTAAGATGAGATCAGCCTGGTGTTGTCTAGCCGAGATTCCTTGAATGACTTATATCAGGGTGTCGTCAAAACTAGAGGTTTGTGAGGAAGAGGGCTCGGACAGTTCGGGTTGGTAAGTTAGTAGGATATTCCTAGGTGAGTTAAAGGAAGAGTTAGTATTGGGCGGAGTTAGATGAGAGTGAGGAATTTGGGCTGAGTGGTTCAGATTAGCGAATTAAGGCATGTTTGAACTTGACAGACTTGCTGTTGTTGACTTTTCAATTCCTTAATCTCCTTGGTTAGGTCTGCCACTTGTTGAGTGAGGGTTTGGATAGCTTCATTGCCGATTTTAGTAGGTGGACTCACTATTAAGGGGTGATTTCACTGTTCCAGTTATGGTTGTGCATTGTCATTTCCTCAATAAGGCTCCAAGCTTCGTTGGTCGTACAATTCATGAAACTGCCTCGAGAGGCGGTATCAAGTAAAGGACGGTGATGTGGGAAGAGACCATTGTAGAAAATGCACAATTGGTCTGAACGCTCAAATCGATGATTTGGACATTTCTTAAGCAATCCCTTAAAGCGTTCCCATGCATCGTAGATTGATTCATTATGCACTTGACGGAAGTTTATGATGTTGGTCCTAAATGTGGCTTTTTTTGATGGGGGGAAATATTTGGCCAAAAGTTTGGTTGCTAATTCTACCCAAGAGGTTATAGAGTTAATCTCTAATCCCTCAAACCAGGTTTGTGCATTGAGAGTGAGTGAATAGGGAAATAGGTACAGATAGACTATGTCTTGATTAACCGCAATCGGTTTAAAGGAGTTGGATAAGGAAATGAATTTGTCAAGGTGGGAGTTGGGATCATCATTTGGTAGGCCACGGAATTGACAAAGGTTTTGGACTAACTGGACAATATGGGGCTTTAATTCAAATGAAATTCTATCGGTTTCCGGATAGAAGATTGGTCCTCCTCGACCTTCAATCAGAGGTTTGGAGTCTTCAATGAGAGTTATACGTGTAGCTGTCATAGTCTCATTGGTAGGTGGTTGACTAGTTGAGTGGATAGAGATAACGTAATTTGTGAAAGTAGTAAAAGGAAGGAAAAATAAAGAAAGACGTAGTGGTCTAAGGAAAACAATTAATCCTAAAGGTTCACTAGCGAGTAAGTTCATATTGACGCCTATGGATCGTACAGTTGGTTCCCTGGTAGCGGCACCAAAAACTTGATGCGTCACCAGCGGTCGGTAAGGATTTTACCCTTGTCGTTGCACCGGCTATTGGCGATGGTGATCTGATGGTGTTCCGACCGTCGCAAATGCGAGTGATCACAACGCCTATCAGTGGGTGTTTTAAATTTGTAAATGCAGGGGTCTAAGTATGACTTATTACTACTGAACCAAAGGCTAGTAGATGGTAAGTATGACCTAGAGTCGTTCTTAAAGAGAAACTGAATTGAAACGAAGGTGATCCAATTAATCATTACTTTCTAGTAAAGGTTTTTATAAAAGTGCGTTGGCTAAATAATGTAAATAAAGCGAATAAAAGATAATAATAAATCAGATGATGGAAAGTAGTATTTGTTGTGATTTCCTTAGCTCATACTATGGGACGATGACTTTTCAGAGGAAACGTTTATCTAAATTGGGAATGTTTACTAGATTTGATAACTTATAGTATAACTCGAAGATCCTTATCAGTCGGTTATCAACTAATATATCACGAGGAACTAGGGTATCATGATTATGATCAGACAGACAATGCTCAACTCTCCACACTCTCCAACGAGGAAGTCAGTGGCCCTTATTATTGAACGCAATCGCTCATGGGCGAAGGAACAGAGTAGCAAGTCCATAACAAGTCTAATCGTTCTTAACACCACAAGGACTACAAATCCGGCGAACAACTAACTTAGAAAATATGTTCGGACTTATTTGATTAATTCCCATTAATGAAACTCAAGCATGGTAAGCGAGGGAAGGTGTTTAGGTTTCTTGCGTACCTTACTTTAGGTTTTATGGTTTAAGGAAATGTATCGTTTTAAATTTGATTTTAAACTTGCCTTTCTCAATACAATTAACAAATCCCTAGGTTTTCGTGAATGATTATTTAGCCTATAGCCTACCTACTCTAATCTAATCTAAACTAATCTAATTAAAATGCTGGCGGCTTTTGCATAAAGTTAAACCTAGACCATAACGGAAAATACTACAGTAGTTCACAATGTATTTAATCGTTTACCGATGTTTCCGTTTTGAATTTAATTGTTTCGCAATGTTTTCATGATAAGTACATTGTGATTGGAGGTGTACTATAATCATGGCAATTCCACGTAATCACATTGCATTTTATGATGATTGCATGACGTTACAATTAAATCGTAGTTTTGACACAGATAATTATTGACCGAGTATTAAGGTTCGCGACTCCTCCTTACAAGGTTACAATCACGTTTGCTAATCGAAAGGTGAATATAAGTTTTATGTTTAAAATCACAAGATAAGTCCGTTCATAAAGTTTCCATTTTAATAATGTCGATCCATAATACAACTACCTTCGGTCGTTTACCGACTTCCATATATTTGTACTCCGCTTAACAGTGTTTCCAGTACTATACCAGGTAAACAGTCGAATAGGGGCCGTCATATTACTTCACGATATATTTAAGATCATCCCATAATTATTTATGCTAACTACATCACAACAAATACAATAGTAATCTACTCTCTAATCATGGCACAAATTATCTCTAGCATAATTAAAGTATACATATTTAATTAAGATAGATAAGGATAGAAATTACCGATGTAAATGCGCGAAAAGGAATAGACTTGAATTATGAATAAGTCTAAGCTTACACCAAAGATTACAAGCACGTTCCTTTCTTTCGTTTTATTCTAACAACACTTCCTAAACTTATACTAATTTAGAAAGTAAAACTAGAGAAATGAGAAAGATATGGAAGGTGTAAGTGTGTGAAAGTGTATTTTGAGGTGTGTGATGGTGTGTCTTCAAATGAACCATGGGCTCCCTATTTATAGGGGAAAATTGGTGCGTTCTAGCAACTTGGGGGCACATGTTAGCAAAAGGTGGGAAAGTTTCTAGCACATGTACCTTAAAGCGCATAAAGGTCTAGCACGTGTACCCTAGATTCGCGAAAAAAGCCTAGCACATGTACCCTGTGAGTATGGGTGAGGACGAAAAAGCACACGGGAGATAGGGGGAGCCAGCCGGCGCCGCCACCATGGTGGCCGGCGGCGGCTGCCCCTCCCCCGCCCCGATTCGCCGTCTTTCACCTCATTTCTTAATTCGTGCGTATCTCCTTCGTTATGTGTCCATTTGTGTTTATTCTTTTTGCGTTGGATTCATTTTTCAAAAATGAAGACTTTGATGAAAAGAAATCCAAAAAATATGTCTCTGATCTTTCGATGTCTCGTTCGAATCATTTGAATCTTCCGGCGTACGTAGAATCTTCATTCTTCATCCGTTTTTGTTGATTCTTCTTCTGTTAGATTCGTAATTTGAAAACGAATATCGTGGAAGAGAAATCTAAGTGATGGGCATTTTTGCCTTTAAATCTTGTCTTGATATCTTGAATCTTCAAACGTGTGTGGAATCTTCGTTTTTCGTCCGTTTTGCTTGATTTTTCTCGTACAACTCTATTTTGACCTTCTTGACAAAGTTTTGTTGATTTGAACATTATTTGAGTTTATTTGCCAAGTATTATTCCAGAATGAGAGAGATATCGGTAGTAAAAACGTGACTTTTTACGCGATATCAAGTATCCCACACTTAGAACTTTGCTTGTCCTTAAGCAAACTCGAATTTCAAGCATGGTTAGAAATAAGTAGATAATGAAATATTTCGAGGCGGAACTTTTACTATGGGGGCTTTGGAAAAATAAAATATTTGTACTTTTGAAAAAGTGGCGTTGTAATCTTTGAGAGCATACTTTGATCTTTCATCTTGGATACATGACAATGCGATCCTCTCACGGTGGTCACTCCAATCACTCAAAGTGTTTAGGGTTTCCTATTCTAATTTTATCAATAACTCAGAACGCCAGTCATGTATCGTTTATCATCATAGGCTTGATCGAGAATCAAATTGTTATCTTTTCAGTGAGTGCGAAGTCGATCTAGCCACAATAGTTCTAGGAGAAGTGGTGTAGGGTTTTGGAGTGGAGTGTTGGTGATATGAGAGGGTGTTGTGTTGGTTGTATATATTTTTTTTGTGAAGAGGAAAGCTGGAAGAGGATTGACGCTCTTTTCTCATGATTTTTGGTAGGATTCTTTTTCTCCATTTGACTTTCTTTTCTTCGATTTCTTTTCAATTATTAGTTTTTTCGATGTCGTATCCTTGTAGCTTCTCCTCTTTCATCTTTGGAACTTTCTATGAAGTTTGAGGGATGTTTTTGAGAGAGTAGGGATAACGTATTTTCATTTGTTGGGTATATGGATGGGTTCAAGAATGATGTGATTCGATCTCCTTTTCATTCACCAATTCAGATTCGGAATGCATAACAAGAGCAAGTTCTGATTCTAAACGCATACATCGGCACACTCCAGAATCAAAAAAGTGAAGCATTAAAAATGAATGCTTTAACATGTTAGCAAAAGGTGGGAAAGTTGATAGCACATGTACCTTAAAGCGCATAAAGGTCTAGCACGTGTACCGTAGAGTCGCGGAAAAAGCCTAGCACATGTACCCTGCGAGTATGGGTGAGAACGAAAAAGCACACGGGAGATAGGGGGAGCCAGCCGGCACCGCCACCATGGTGGCCGGCGGCGGCTGCCCCTCCCCCGCCCCGATTCGCCGTCTTTCACCTCGTTTCTTAATTCGTGCGTATCTCCTTTGTTATGTGTCCATTTGTGTTTATTCTTTTTGCGTTGGATTCATTTTTCATAAATGAAGACCTTGATGAAAAGAAATCCAAAAAATAGGTCTCTGATCTTTCGATGTCTCGTTCGAATCATTTGAATCTGCCGGCGTACGTAGAATCTTCATTCTTCATCCATTTTTGTTGATTCTTCTTCTGTTAGATTCATATTTTGAAAACGAATATCTTGGAAGAGAAATCTAAGTGATGGGCATTTTTCCCTTTAAATCTTGTCTTGATGTCTTGAATCTTCAAACGTGTGTGGAATCTTCGTTTTTCGTCCGTTTTGCTTGATTTTTCTCGTGCAACTCCATTTTAACCTTCTTGACAAAGTTTTGTTGATTTGAACATTATCTGAGTTTATTTGCCAAGTATTGTTCCAGAATGAGAGAGATATCGGTAGTAAAAACGTGAATTTTTACGCGATATCAAGTATCCCACACTTAGAACTTTGCTTGTCCTCAAGCAAACTCGAATTTCAAGCATGGTTAGAAATAAGTAGATAATGAAATATTTCGAGGCGGAACTTTTACTATGGGGGCTTTGGAAAAATAAAATATTTGTACTTTTGAAAAAGTGGCGTTGCAATCTTTGGGAGCATACTTTGATCTTTCATCTTGGATACATGACAATGCGATCCTCTCACGGTGGTCACTCTAATCACTCAAAGTGTTTAGGGTTTCCTATTCTAATTTTATCAATCACTCAGAACGCCAGTCATGTATCGTTTATCATCGTAGGCTTGATCGAGAATCAAATTGTTACCTTTTCAGTGAGTGCGAAGTCAATCTAGCCACAATAGTTCTAGGAGAAGTGGTGTAGGGTTTTTGGAGTGGAGTGTTGGTGATATGAGAGGGTGTTGTGTTGGTTGTATATATTTTTTTTTGTGAAGAGGAAAGCTGGAATTGCTGGGAGGATTGACGCTCTTTTCTCATGATTTTTGGTAGGATTCTTTTTCTCCATTTGACTTTCTTTTCATTTATTAGTTTTTTCGACGTCGTATCCTTGTAGCTTCTCCTCTTTCATCTTTGGAACTTTCTATGAAGTTTGAGGGATGTTTTTGAGAGAGTAGGGATAACGTATTTTCATTTGTTGGGTATATGGATGGGTTCAAGAATGATGTGATTCGATCTCCTTTTCATTCACCAATTCGGATTCGGAATGCATAACAAGAGCAAGTTCTGATTCTAAACGCATACATCGGCACACTCCAGAATCAAAAAAGTGAAGCATTAAAAATGAATGTTTTATATGGTTTAAGATACCTCACGAATCGAAAATTGTTTTGTTGTGTGCCTAGTCATGTGATGCTCTTTATGGGATTACTAAACTAATTTTTCAAAGGAATTCATATTTTATTTATCCTTCTCCCCCAAAGTAAATCATTCTCTGTCTAAAATTTTTCATTTTCAACATATTTTTAACTCAATTTTGAAAAATTTTGTTTACTTATTGGAGAAGGATGGTCTAAAGAGCAACGAGCTTAGAATCAAGCATATACCATTATCCATTTTACAGTAGTGTAACTACTGCTATCCCACACTTAAAGGAACATCGTCCTCGATGTTATTCTAAGCTCTGGCTGGGGTAAAATCCCACACTTAAGAATTGAAACATCTAAGACGTATTATTTTAGCGGTGTGTGTTGGGTTTGAATCCCACACTTAGTGATAAGCGTAATGGATATGGTAAATTTATAACGAAGGAAAAAGATTGGTAGAGAGGTACTCCCCAGTGGATGCAGTTTTCCTTGGTACGTGTATGCGGAACTTTGTCTTGTTGGGTTCATTCTTGATCAAGTCTTCTTGTGATTTATCTCGTAGGTGTGAACATGTCGGATATAAGATATGTTGGATGTGACTACTTCCTTGAAGGAGGAGGTATTCTTTGCATATCCGAGTGTGAAAGATAGTCGGAGATTTCGTCACTTCTTGGAAAGTAAAATTTGCAGAAATGCAAAACACGGGTTGCCTCCCGAGAAGCGCTCCTTTCAAGTCGAGAGCTCGACTTAGTCCTTTTCTTCAGATGATGATGTTGGATGCGTCCCAGGTGCTGGAGTTGTTACCGTGGCTTCTAGGTAAGCTGTAACGTGGAGGAAAGTACTGAAGGAATTGCTCTATCATGTCAGCAATTAGGATCATTGGATTGGTGGATTCCATCCTGAAGCTTTTGAAGTGATCAGTGGCTAATCGATCAAGGATTGCCATCCGGTAGCTGATGTATCTAACTGACCATGTGACTGGTCCATTAGGGTCAACTCTTATGCAGGTGTGAGTTCAAACAATCTCACGCTGGGGGTGGTTTCGGCCTATTGAAGCGATTAAGGCCATGAACTGAGTTTTCACTTCTTCAAGGTCACTAGCCAAAGGGTCTTTTCCAAATGATCTGGTTGCTTGGCATACTTGTCTGATGAGTTGATGTTGCTCACGGTTGAAGGGGAAGTCCGAGTCCGTGAAAACATAGATTAGCTTGCTGAATATTTCATTGTACCCGTTGCGATAGACATCAAGCTCCACATCTTCTTCAGTATACATTCCGTGTAGTCGAGTCAAGCTGTGAGGTGTTCTCCGGTTTTGATGAGATCTAGAAGGGTTCTAAGATCTCCCACCATTCTGAGATCGGCATAATTCCGTGGGTTTCCAGTAGCTCTTTCCAGATGGGTTCTCATTGATGCTAGTGTAGCCTTTTGACTCGATGAGTAGGGGAAAGTTGATCCGGCTAGGGCACAATATACTTTTTGGTATATTTGCCTCTTGTTGCTGCAGAACTCGATTTCTCCCATCGGGTAGTGTGGTCTTTCTGGCTGTTGAGCTTCTCTTGTGAGTTGAGCTTGAAGGGAATTTGATAGTTCTTGAATATATCTGCGTATAGCGCAAGGTTCTTGCGATCCATAATTGGCAAGGTATGAATCGTATTCTCGTTCGATTTCCCTTATCAGGTGCCTTTGAGCGGTGGTGTAGTCATTGGTTGATTCTCTAATAGCTTCTACGATGATGCGGACATCATCGTTTTTATCAATCAAGTCAATCATCTCTTGGTGGGTATCTAAGAAAGGGATTTTCAATATCTCGGTTGTGGAGATTGGAGAATTTGCTGGAGTAGGGGGAATAAAGTGTTCGTCGAGAGTGACGTCGATACAATCATCATCATACTCGATTTCTTCTTCAGAATCTTCATCCTGGGAATCTGGAAATTGGTGGAATTCTTCACCTGACGGTGCATTATTGAAAGGTTTGGAACTATCGACTTCAATGGTTCTAACTTCCATGGCTAAATCTTGAAGGTTTTCTTCCACAAAGCCATTCGTTTGACTTGCCTTATACGCAGCGATTCTGTGTAAGAGCTTGTCATATATTTCCGATTGGCTTGAGGATCGGAACTCTTCTTCAATTGTATCTATATCTCGGAGTCAGGTTCGGGTAAATGGTTTCGAATGGTCGAGATAAGGGTTGAGCATGTTTTCCATTCTCCTTAGATGAACAGATTTGAAGGATTGACGGATGGGTTCATAATCAATGGATTCGTCTGATGAATTGTTGTCTTCGGAGTATTGTATCATTTTGACTTCAGCCATTTGGGGTGAATCAATTTGATCCTCATCTTCCTCCATTTCTTCAGATCTTTCTTCTTCTTCTTCTTCAGTCTCTTCGTCCATTTCTTCTTTTTCCTCTTCAGTTTCTTCTTCTTCCTCAGTGGGTTCTTCCTCTTCTTCTTCAGGTTCTTCTTCTTCCTCAGTGGGTTGATACTCCTCTTCCTCTTCTGGGTCAGTTTCAGTGTCAGAGATGAAGGCTGACGATCGGGTGAAAGGTTATTCTTCTACGGGCTCTGATTCATCATTATAGGTAATTCTGTCTGTTGATATTTCATAACATTCTTCTTGTTCTGGAGTGCATTCTGGTTGGCCGATCTTGTCAGTGATGCTTTCGTCATGCGAGCGTAGGACAATCGTGTGGTTATACACATCAATCACTGCTCGGGCTGTATTCATGAATGGTCTTCCAAGGATAACCGGGATGTTTATGTCCTCGTGGATGTCCATTACCACGAAATCCTTAGGAAAGAAGAATTTGTTAACTTGAACTAAGACATTTTCAGCTATTCCTTTTGGGTATCTAACGGATTGGTCAGTAATAACATCAAATAGTACTATATTTATATACCAATATTCCCTAGTTTCTGTATACTTTTGGTACAATTATTTAATAAAATATATGTATTTCATTCATATTTACGAAATAGGTAGAAATGGAGCTTAAATTAGAAAAGGAACGAAAATAAGTTAAAATAGAGTAAATAAAGTAATTTTTGTATAAAAGTTAATTGTATTTAAATATGATGGGGACAAAGTGGTTAAAAGAGTGATAAAAATAAATAAAGTTCGTAAATATTTGAGTTCGAAAAGTTAAATGAGTTGAGCAAAAATAGTTAGATTGTATATTTATTGGAGTTTATGAGTTGGACCAATTAATTAGTTAGGCTAAATATTAGTCGTAAATAATTAAGTTAATAATAATAATAATATAAATACTAACTTAGGTAGTACTGGTATACTAATAATAGCTAATGTTAGTAATAATCATAAATATATAGTTAGTGAATAAATTATAATAATAATCATAATATATTAATAATAGTAAATAAATGTTGATCCTTGTTTCTGCAGGAAGTCATGTGGAGGTGGAAGGAACAAGAAATGAGGCTAGTCAAGCTGGGGCTCACGCCTAGTCAAAACAAAGCAAGTCAACATCATTTTCATTTGGAAAGACGCGGGAGACATGATGAAGAGGCGTATGATTTATTCATACGGTGTATGGATTTTAGCCCCAACAAATATAAATAGAGGCCTGCTGTTTACGATATATATATACTTTTTCATACTTTTTCATATATATTTCGGTAAGGGTTTGTAAAATACGAATTTTAGGGTTACTTTGGAGGCACGAGAGGCTAAGGTTGAAGCCATTTCACTTTACCTTTTTGTGATTCATTATTCGGTTTGTATCTACTTTTTATTTAATTCAATCGCAATTATGTTTTTGATATTGAATATTTTGTTTTATGCATATTTGAATATGAATTGAATTATTTAGTATTTGTGTAGTAATGAAACTTGGATAATGATTATTGACTGATTATATTGCACGTTTATTATGTTGTTTAATTGAAGATAGTTATGTTATTCGTAGATCCTTATTTATTGGTGGTTATTAGTTATTACTTAACGTGATTGATTGTATCATTGAGATTGATTTCCTTTGCTATTATTGATTATTGATGATTAGAATTTAGATTTTGATCATTGCTGAATATATTGAGTTTGATAGGTTAAGAGAATAATAACTAAGTAATCTAAAATGAATAAGCTAATAAGTAATTATTAGTAGGTATTGTTGAGTCATACCGCTAGGATCAATCATAATAAATCGTGAAACACTTAAAGCATAATCTAGGGAAAAGCACGCAATATAATCACATTCTTGCGACGTCGGATCGATGTTTAATGTGTGACCCTAGGTTATAGAAATTAGTTAGACCCGAACCATTGGCTAATTTATATTTAACTTGAATACTTTGATTAGTAATTAAGTTAATATAAAAGAAATCACAATTACACAATTAACGTGCAATGAATTGGAATATATGAATCTGAGTGGAGTTATTTACACAATTACTTGTTCCTTCCTATTGTTTCCTATTTGTTATTTTAATTTAAGTATTTTAATCATTTTAAAGTTAAATGTTCGCACGGAACTAAAACGTCCCCCTTTGTTTACTGTTTTCTAGGATAATTAGTATTTTCTATTTTAATTAATAAACTACCATTCTTGTGTTCCTGAGATCGACCTGGACTTACCATAGCTATACTATTCTGATCAGGTATTCTTGCCTGGTTCTGTGATAGTATTAATAAGGTATTTTCAGTTATAAATAATAAAACAAGATGCGCTTTCACACGCATCAGTCTGCTAGCTGGACAGTCATCTTAGTGGGTTTCAAATTTTAAAGTTCTAGCCACTTAAACAGGGAGTAGGGCATGAGGTTAATGCTAGCTCCTTGGTCGGCTAAGGCGCTTATATCTCCGGATTGGTAAATAGAGCAAGGGAGTGTAAATCTACCGGTGTCTCCTAGTTTTTCAGGAAGGCTATTTTTAAGTAGGGTTGAGCTTTCAGGACTAAGAGGAATGTTGTTTACTTCGGGCAGTTTATCCTTAGTGGATAGCAATTTTCTAATGTATTTATTACGACCGGAACCTCTAGACATAGTATCGAGGAATTTTCCGTCTAACTTAAAAGATGATAATTTCTTTGGTTGGACCTTAAATCTAGCGGGGTAAGGGATTCTAACCTCCTTGTTCATGGTCGAGGTAGTTTCCACAGCTGGTATCTTGATCTCTGGTTCTTCCTTGACTGGGACAACAGCAGGGGGTGGAGTAGCTGCTTCCTTGGTGGTGGTAACTTGCTTTGCCTCCTCAACATGTGGGTTGTGAACCGTATTGCTAGGTAAACTTCCTCTTGGTCTATTCTCAAGACGTTGTGTCAATTGTCTAATTTGAGCTTCCAAGTTCTTCAGTACGGCCAATTGATTTCTCATGAAGAGATCAGCTTGATCTTGCCTAGCGGATGTCTTTTGGTTGAGTATGTGTTGGCCTTGCATGGACTGGGTGAAGACGTCTTCTGAACTTGAAGCTAGGGCATTTGTCTTGTTGGGTTGCTCAATGGTTTGGTTTGTGTCGGAAGTGGGTCCAGGAAGTGCGAGGGGTTGTTGTAGGCAAGTTGTTGTTGTTGTGGGTACGGTAGGTATCGGGGTTGGAAAGGTTGATTGTTTCTTTGTGGGAATGGAGGTCCTCTAGGGTGGTTGTTGTTTTGGTTGAAACCGCGTGGAAAATCTTTGGTCGAGCGGGATATTGAGCATAGTAAACGGTGCCATCTGTCTCTTCATATTCAACTTGATATTCACAGGGTGGTTGCGAGTTGGTGCAGTTTTGATAGGCTTGCACTTGGTGTACTTGGTGTTGTTGCTTCTTAAGTTCTCCGAACTGTTTGACAAGTGTGTTCATCTTCTCCATTAATACCTTAATTGCTTCGAATGGAATTGGATTCGATGCAGCGAGAGGTGCTAAAGATGTTGAGTGATCTCCAGAGTTCCAATCATAGTGATGCATAGTCATGTTTTCTATAAGGTTCCACCCTTCTTCGTCCGTCTTCATCATAAAGCTTCCTTGTGCGGCAGCGTCAAGGGTGGTTCGGTGGTTAGGGTCTAAACCGTTATAGAAGGTACACAATTGTGCAGATTTGTCGAGTCGGTGATTGGGGCATTTCTTCAGTGCTCCTTTGAATCGTTCCCATGCGGTGTATAATGATTCATCAAAAGCTTGGTGAAAGTTCATGATATCTGTTGAGTCACTGGTCGCTGATCTCAACTCGTCGCTGATGTAAAGTCACTAATACTCTCTCTGAAAGACTTCTTAGAAATGATCGTAGTTGAAGCTGCTGTTGCAAAAGTTTTAGTCTCTGATTCTATCTCTCCAGCTAGAAGATAAAGAACCTATTAAGATAAAAGACTCAACTTTGTGTGTCGCTGATACTCATCTACCAGCGAGAGTCTCCAAGTCTTTTTAAGTTATTTCTTCTGCTGAATAAAAGAAGTCACTCAAGACTGTAGCTCAAGTTACTATTCAAGAGCACGTTAGTTCGCAGTGAGTAAGGAGAGCCTCTATTAGTTCAGTGACTGCAGCATTAAATGTTGCATTAATAAGGAGTTGACATATTCTACGTTATTATGGCGCCACGCGTGCTCCTCGTGACTTGGTCCATCATAGAAACTAACGTGGCAGCAAGTGATTGGCTTCAAGGTAAAAGGTGATCTTTCCCCATACCAGAATGTTAGAACAATGATATGTCACATCATTGTTCCTAACCAATCAAGCAGCAACACGTGTTTATACCGGAATGTTGGAACAATGTTATATCACATCATTTGTTCCAGACCAATCAAGCAGCGACGCGTGTTTTTCTTTATCCAGATTTCAAGGGACTCGATGTCTATAAATAGCGTAATATGTTGTACTTAATTATTGTCGATTGTTCGTATTGTCGCTTGTTTGTCAGTGACTAGTTTGTCTAAAATACGATCATCACCAGCGAGTGAACACTAGCGTGTTTGTCCACTACTTGTTCATCTCAGTCTGTAATAGCTGTATTGTTTGATTTAGATTAGCCTTGGCTAATCTATTCCGCAATCAATAATAGATAGATTTTATGAATAATAGAATTTATCTTTCAGCAAGATATGCCTCAGTGATTGATCTGCCTGTTAAGTTTTATACATTTGTTCAGTTGCTTGTTATATTATCATAATTAAAACTTGTCTAATCAGTTAACACATTTCAAAAAGAAAAAGTTTTAATTGTATTCAACCCCCCCTTCTACAATTAAACAACTGTTAGCGATTCATAATCATTAACTAAATAGTGATTAGGGACTCACAATTGGTATCAGAGCGGAGTTGGTTTAAATATAATTAAATCAGATCTGCAATGGAATCGGTTAGATACAGTTGTGTTGATTTTGAGTACCAGAAGGGAAATGGCTCCACTACTAAGCCACCAGCTTTTGATCCATCTAGAATTGAAACCTGGATGTCCAGGATGATGATGTTCTTAGATCTTGTCGATGATCGTCTTTGCTCAATAATTATTGATGGTCCATACACCCCAACTACTATTGTTCCTGCAGTTGCAGCTACTGCAACCACTCCTGCTATACCTGATATGGTTATGCCTAAAAGGGAGGAACAATGGTCAGATGAGGATAAGCGTATGGTAAGGCTAGACAAACAAGCTAAAATTTACATAAGCATGGCACTTCCTGATGAAGTGTTTGAGTCTATTAGATTGTGCACAACAGCAAAACATATGTGGGATACTCTTAGAAACATCTATATTGGAACTCCTGACATAATTCGCTGTAGAGAAGTAAATCTAACTCGTCAATATGAGTTGTTTGCTATGGAACCCAATGAGTCATTGGCATCTACCTACACTAGATATCAAGCTTTAATTAATAAAATGGAAAATGCTAATATAGGAAAGGACCAGAGATTCATTGTTGAAAAGTTTCTAGAGTTACTACCTAGGAAAATTTGGGGAACCATTGCAACATGCATAAGACAAAGAAATGATTATAATTTTCTCAATCTAACTCAAGTATATGGAATTTTACTAAATTGGGAACAATCTGAGAAGCTAGCTGATCAAAGTGAGCACATTCGTGCTGCACTAGGAGGATAAAAGATTTCGAATGCCCTTGTAGCTGAGCTTGATGAAGTTGATCAAAAGACGAAAGCAAAGCTCACCAAGTTGAGCTCAAAGTCGCTGATTGCAGAAGAAGAAGGTAGTGTCGCTGAAGAACACTCAGAAGCAAGCTATGATGAAGGACTAGAGAAGTTGGAAAGAGATATTGTGACAATCCTCCATTTAGGGTATAATCCTAAATTAATTTCATGCATTACCTAGAGTAATTCCCTGATTTGTGAATTCAATACAATTTCTATATGTTAAGTTTGTGAAACTTACTATGTGATACGTGGTATATTAAATTCGTAGTTATATGTATATATAATTACGTGTGAAATAAACGTACTAAACTCGACAAATTAAATACAACAAAGTTGGTGATATAAAATAATTAATAATTCGAAAATTATTAATTACAAATATTAGATATTTATATTATTGAAATAATATAATAACTTATACGTTTTATATTAAACGTATCAAACGCGAATCGTAAAGTCCCAAAAGAACTTCAAAATGCTTTTGAAGAATTTTTGTTTGAAATTATTTTAGAGAAGTATTAGAACAAAAATAAAACGGAAACCGTTAGACTGCTTTATAGGACGCGTCATACATGCTTTTATATCAAACTGATTTATATACATGCTTATCGCTTTATAAACAACTGTTAACTATATGAAACATTTTCACAACTTTTTAGGAATAAGACAACGAATCTTGGTACGATCCTAGGTGTACATGAGGTAGTTGTAGTGCACATAAGTCCCAGTGCTTGCAACCTATAACCATTAGCTAGGTGACTCTAGCCACTGAGTATACAGATAGTACTATCGATTTGACAAACCTCCCACTGATATAACTCGTTGGTCATTCCAACCACACGACGACAGTCGTAACGAGGAGTGTATACTTACCGTGTTACTGAGGCAACAACAACAACTAGTCGTGGTTTGGTTATAGTACTAGGTATCGTTACTTTAACTCTAAAGGTTTAGCTCACCTTAGAGGGATCATAGTCTATGTTTCCCATATAACTAAACAACAAAACTATAACTTGATTTGGGAAGGGTATTCCCTGCGATAACTAATAGGATAGGTGTTCCTACGCATGATTTCTTTATAGGAAACGTTTACCTTGATTGGATAAACTTGGTTTCCCGACAAAACAACATTTATATGGAAATGTTTACTTGATTGTTAAACCTGTGTTTCCTACAGCTATTTATATGGAAATGCTTGCTTGACTGTTAAACCTGTGTTTCCTACAGCTATTTATATGGAAATGTTTGCTTGACTGTTAAACCTGTGTTTCCTACAACTGTATATATGGAATTGTTTACTTGATTGTTGAACTGTATTTCTTGCAACTATTATCAGGAAACGTTATGATTAAACTTGTGTTTCCTAACACCTCGACTGAATTGTAGTAAGAATGACATTCTTATAGTAAAATAGGAAATGTTTTCTTTAATAAGAACACTTGTGTTTCCGGCTATACATATAAACATTATGTTTGAGTACATGAATGATTTATACAAAACTTGGTTTAACTACTTTTATACTGAACCTGTGAATTCACTCAACATTCAATGTTGACGGTTTACTATGTTTTTCAGGGAATTAGGACTCAGGTACTCCTGCATGCATAAAGGACGTAGGCAACCCAGACTATTTATGATGCCACTTTTGGGACACTTGAATTTCCTTGGTATTACCAATTACATTGGTTATACTTACGAAATCCCTCTTTTATAAACTCATGTTTTGTAAACTTATGTTGTTCTACAACACCACTACTTGTACGACTTTATAAGTCGTACCCTTTTTGTAATAACGTTTAAACCTATGGCATCTTAAATTAATATGTTCTGTATGATCATATGCTCTGATACAATGAATGCACTTTTGTAACGTCAGTACCCCCACTGTTAAACTATAACTTAAAATGCTTCCGCTAATAAACAAATGCTTCCGCTAATTAAGTAAAGCTTCCGCTAAACCATTAATAAACATGATTACCGATTTTGGGGGTGTGACAGAACTTGGTATCAGAGCCATTGGTTATAGAGAACTAGAAGTCTTTAAGTGACTAAAAATCTTAGAGACCTAGTCTATAGCCTTGGCTAACACATTTCTGCATTCATACTTTGCATACGTCTAACACGACACACACAATTGCCTTTGTCACAGTTATGTCTAGGCAGTTTCCGATCTACATCTCAGAGTCAGAGGAGGATCCTGACTATGCTAGTGATGACCCTTCTGAAGGGGTCTACCCACCCACATTTCCTAGAGCTACTTCAGATGGCACTATAGGCACTCCACCATCACCACCCACTGATCCCGCTACTCGTATGCTAGGGTCTACTTTCATGGCGACTCGTCATCTTGGAGAGTCTTCACGTGGTCCTGGATTGTGTAGGACTGCTAGGATGAGCGTTAGATCCCCACCTGTAGGACCCTTGGCACCTCGTGACAAGGATCCGATGACTGAGGAGAGAGAGATACCTTGTGATCAGCAGTCATTACAGAGGACTAGAGTCCCGCATCTTGACTGGATGCCGCGTATACTACGCTACTGGAGGACACTTGAGAGGATTCCTTCCACTTTCGAGACTGGGGAGTCATCTCACTCATCGACCCCCTTACATCTGACTGAGGAGCCTCTAGAGCTCACTATCCCTACTGTAGTTGCAGTTGTCCGTACCCTTCTTGGATTTCATTATGGTACGCAGGATTCTATCAGAGAGTTGCACAGTGATGCCTCTCGACTGGACGGTGATGTACTCACTATCTATGGACGCCTTGCCACTTCTGAGGTACACATTGAGATGGATCGAGAGTCCGCCGATGAGACTAGGGCACGTCTGATGAGGCTTGAGAGACGTCTGGGGATAGTAGGTTCTGCAGTTGGAGTTTGTGTACTGATGGCAGCTGTTAGGATGGTTGTAGGGATGTTTCTAGCATATTTCTATTAGATTCACCATGTCAGGATGGTATCTATGATGTATTAGGATTGTAGCTATGACGTAGTAGGGCAAAACTTTTGACTAGATGGATGTATAGGTTAAATCCGTCATATTTTGTAGATCATGTTTGATCCGATGGGTGTATTTTCTCTTTATTGTAAATCCCACCCTTGTATAAAACTTATGTAACATTGACTTATATATGATATGTAACTTATGTTTAGTTTATGTCACTGTGTACACTGTGAGTGATATCAATTGGTGATTGATTATCATACTATATCTATATTTATCACATACCTTATGAGTGATGATTTGATTAGGGTATCTTACGAGTGTTTCTTGTGTGTGATTAGGACTGAATCATGCCGCCTAAGCGTAGGAATACCCGGAACGTCCGAAGAAACCCTTCACCACCTCCTGCTGTTGAGGAGACGACTGAACAAATGGTCAACCGAAGGATTGCTGAAGCACTTGCTCAGTATGATACTGACCGAAACCGTAGCGACAGGGTCAGCGGTAGCAGAAATACCGAACCTGTTGTATCTGACGGTAACCCTGAGAGTACCCAAAGAGGATGTTCGTACAAAACATTCCTAGCTTGCAAACCGAGCCACTTTCGTGGTACTGAGGGTGCCATTGGAATCATTCATTGGATAGAGAAAATGGAGTCTGTGCTAGATATTAGCAACTGCGCTCGTGATTGCATGGTAAAGTATGCTACCTGCACATTTTCTGATAAGGCATTGACATGGTGGAATAGCCAAGTTCAAGCTCTTGGACGCGCAACCGCCCACTCGATGACTTGGGAAACTTTGAAAACCATGGTTGTGGAAGAATTTTGTCCCCGCAGTGAGCTACAGAAGATTGAGACTGAGCTCTGGGACATCACTATGGTTGGTACTGATATCACAGGATATACCACCAGATTTCAAGAACTGGCACGCCTTGTACCACACATGGTCACACCTGAGTACAAGCGCACTGAAAGGTATATCTGGGGTTTGGTACCACAGATTAGAAGCTTGGTGACTTCGTCCAATCCTGCCACCTTTAAGAGTGCTGTAGAACTAGCACAACGCTTGACAGAGGAAGCAATCCGAATGGGAACCCTTACTAAGAAAGCTGCTTCGGGAAAGGTTGAATCCAGCAGTGCTGATGCTGGAAGGGGAAAACGTAAGTGGAATGACCGCCAGGGTCAGCAGAACAAGAAACCGACTGGAACCACGAAAGCTTACCTTGCCACGACTGCTGAACAAAAGACTTACTTGGGGAACAAGCCCAAGTGTGGCAAGTGTGAACGTCACCATGATGGTGATTGTATCTTCTGTGGGAATTGCAAACGCTGGGGGCATCTGGCCCAATACTGTAGATCGAACCCTACTACTCAAACAAATAGGGATCGACCAGCTAATGGATGTTTCGAATGTGGCGAACAAGGTCACTTCTGAAACAAGTGCCCTAAACTTAACCGCGGCAACCAAAACAATCAGAACCGCAATGCAAACCCGAACAACAACAACCGTGGTAACACCAACAACCAACCAGCTCGAGGTCGTGCGTTTGTCATTGGAGCACAGGAGGCACGCCAGGACTCCAACAGTGTCACTGGTACGTTCCTAGTTAACAACCATTATGCCTCTGTGTTATTTGATTCAGGCGCCAATTTGAGTTTTGTGTCTACGGAATTTAGACCACTATTAGACATTAAATCCCGTAAACTAGATAACAAGTACACTTTAGAACTAGCCGATGGTAGGTTGATTGAATCAGGAGAAATAGTACCAGGATGTACTCTAACATTGGAGAGTCATCCTTTCAAAATAGACTTACTACCGGTTGAGTTGGGAAGCTTTGACATCGTAGTCGGTATGGACTGGTTGTCGAAGAATCGTGCAGAGATTGTTTGTTTTGATAAAATGGTACGTTTACCATTGATAACTAGAGAAACCTTGGTGATACAAGGAGATAAGAGGACGAGTGCCGTTAAAATAATCAATTGATTAAAGGCCACTAAGTATCTCCGAAAGGGATACCAAGCGTTTTTAGCAGATGTTGTAGAAAAGAGACCCGAGGAGCAAAGGTTAAGTGATATACCTGTAGTGCGAGACTATCCGGGAGTGTTTCCTGATGATCTGCCAGGATTACCACCTCCGCGACAAGTCGAGTTCGCATCGATCTGGTGCCTGGAGCCGCACCAATCGCTCTCTCACCTTACCGATTAGCTCCATCAGAAATGCAAGAACTGTCTACACAGTTGCAGGAGCTCTTAGACTTAGGATTCATCCGACCGAGCTTTTCACCTTGGGGAGCTCTGGTTTTGTTTGTCAAGAAGAAGGATGGATCTATGCGGATGTGTATTGACTACCGAGAGCTGAATAAGGTAACTATTAAGAACCGATACCCGTTACCTCGCATAGATGATCTGTTTGATCAGTTACAAGGATCGAGTTACTACTCGAAGATCGATCTACGTTCTTGTTATCATCAACTGAAGGTTCGAGAAGAGGATGTACCGAAGACCGCGTTCAGGACTCGTCATGGTCATTATGAGTTCCTAGTCATGCCGTTTGGATTGACTAACGCGCCTGTAGTATTTATGGATCTCATGAACCGAGTGTGCAAACCTTATCTTGATAAGTTTGTCATTGTGTTTATTGATGACATCCTGATTTACTCGAAGACGAAAGAGGATCACGAACAACACTTGAAACTTTCCTTCAACTACTCGAGAACGAGAAGCTGTATGCTAAGTTCTCCAAATGTGAATTTTGGATTAGAGAGGTTCATTTCCTTGGTCACGTGATAAATGATAAAGGAATTCATGTGGACCCGTCCAAAATTGAGGCAATCAAGAACTGGGAAGCTCCAAGAACCCCAACCGAGATTCGACAATTTCTTGGTCTGGCTGGGTATTACCGTTGATTTATCGAAAACTTTTCCAAAATAGCTCAGTCACTCACCACCTTAACTCAAAAGGATAAGAAATTCGAATGGGGCGAAAAACAAGAAAACGCCTTCCAATTGTTGAAACAAAAGTTGAGCACCGCACCAATCCTATCTTTACCTGAGGGAACAGAGAACTTCATCGTTTACTGTGATGCCTCACATCAAGGATTAGGTTGTGTCCTCATGCAAAACGACAAAGTTATTTCTTATGCATCTCGTCAATTGAAGATTCACGAGAAGAATTATACAACTCATGACTTAGAGTTGGGAGCCGTCATCTTCGCACTCAAGATCTGGAGACACTACCTGTATGGTACAAAGTGTACGATTTTCACCGATCACAAGAGTTTACAACACATATTCGACCAGAAAGAGCTCAACATGAGACAGAGACGTTGGGTCGAATTGCTAAATGATTACGACTGTGAGATTAAGTACCACTCGGGCAAGGCTAATGTAGTAGCGGATGCTCTGAGTCGTAAAGAGAATGTTAAACCTCGCAGAGTTCGAGCCTTGGTATTAACAATCCACTCGAATCTTATTACTCAAATTCGTGACGCATAACGAATAGCTTTCACCACCGAACGCATGAAAGACGAATCCCTGAGAGGAATGGAGAAACAACTCGAAACCAAAGAAAATGGAGTTTTATACTTCATGAATCGAATTTGGGTACCATGCCATGATGAACTACGCAAACTGATTTTGGACGAAGCTCACAAGTCTAACTACTCGATTCATCCTGGTGCAGATAAGATGTACCAAGATGTGAAAGGTTTCTATTGGTGGCCAAACATGAAAAGAGACATTGCTACTTATGTCAGCAAGTGTCTAACTTGTTCAAAGGTCAAGGTTGAGTATCAAAAACCTTCAGGACTTTTGCAACAACCAGAAATGCCAAAATGGAAATGGGAGCACATAACGATGGACTTCATCACAAAACTACCAAAGACATCAACTGGAGTTGATTCAATATGGGTGATTGTCGATCGATTGACGAAATCAGCCCACTTCGTTGCTATCAAAGAGTCTGACAAACTAGAGAAACTGGCGAAGATCTATATCAAAGAGATCGTTTCTCGACACGGTGTACCATTGTCCATTATATCTGATAGAGATAGCAGATTCACATCTCGCTTCTGGCAATCACTACAACAGGCTCTAGGTACTCGACTCGACATGAGTACAGCCTATCATCCACAAACTGATGGCCAGAGTGAACGAACGATTCAAACGCTCGAGGATTTATTGAGAGCGTGTGTGATTGACTTTGGGGGAAACTGGGATACTCACCTCCCATTAGCCGAATTCTCCTATAACAATAGTTATCACACCAGCATACAGATGGCTCCATTCGAAGCACTGTATGGACGCAAATGCCGATCACCACTCTGTTGGGCAGAGTTGGGTGACAGACAACTATCCGGACCGGAACTTGTTCAGGAAACCACGGACAAGATATCGCAAGTACTCAACCGATTGAAATCGGCGAGAGACAGACAAAAGAGTTACGCTGATAACCGTCGTAAACCTCTTGAGTTTCAAGTAGGAGACAAAGTCCTACTCAAAGTATCGCCCTGGAAAGGGGTAGCACGATTTGGCAAACGAGGAAAACTTAACCCGCGATATGTTGGACCTTTTGAATACCTTGCGAGGATTGGTCCTGTCGCTTACAAACTAAAGTTGCCACAAGAACTTAGTAGCATTCACGACACCTTTTATGTGTGTAACTTGAAGAAGTGTCTTTCCGATGAAACACTTATCATCCCTCCTGACGAAGTCTTTATCAATTCAAAACTTAACTTTGTGGAGGAACCTATCGAAGTAACCGATACAAAAACACAGAAACTCCGACACAAACGAATCAAACTTGTCAAGATTCGTTGGAACTCGAAACATGGCCCGGAGTTTACTTGGGAACGCGAGGATGAGATACGAAAGAAATACCCTCACCTGTTTGAACAAACGCCTGTCACGAACAACTCAACTTAAATCTCAGGACGAGATTTCGCTAACGGGGGGAGAATGTGACAATCCTCCATTTAGGGTATAATCCTAAATTAATTTCATGCATTACCTAGAGTAATTCCCTGATTAGTGAATTCAATACAATTTCTATATGTTAAGTTTGTGAAACTTATTATGTGATACGTGGTATATTAAATTTGTAGTTATATGTATATATAATTACGTGTGAAATAAACGTACTAAACTCGACAAATTAAATACAACAAAGTTGGTGATATAAAATAGATAATAATTCGAAAATTATTAATTACAAATATTAGATATTTATATTATTGAAATAATATAATAACTTATACGTTTTATATTAAACGTATCAAACGCGAATCGTAAAGTCCCAAAAGAACTTCAAAATGCTTTTGAAGAATTTTTGTTTGAAATTATTTTAGAGAAGTATTAGAACAAAAATAAAACGGAAACCGTTAGACTGCTTTATAGGACGCGTCATACGCGAACAGAAATAATTATAAAATGTACCTAAAGGTCGGAAATAATAAAAGTAATTATTTTCCTGTTCCTGTTTTAGTATTTGGAACATTACCTCAAAATATAAATTCCAAACTCAACCGAAATCTGGCACGCAAATAAACTGTACAGTCCCACTACGGTGAATAAATTTATTAAAAGTTTTAAATAACATTATTTCATTTATTTTACTTATCAATTAGAAAGTTTAAAATAAAATTTAAACAAACAAATAATTGAGTGGGACACGGGGTACAAATAATTGGACCCGTACACGGAACTAACGGGATAAAAACCCACACCATACACACACAGGAAATATCTATCGACATTTCCTGCTCCCTCCATACTTCTCCTTTGAAATTACAAACTAAAAACCCTTTTCATACCCATTCCTTCACTTGATCACTCACCACCTTCAATTATTGGCAATCCACCAACATTATTTCTCTGCTCTTTCTTCTTCACATAACAAGCAGCAGCAAGAATTGGAGGAGCAGGAGCAAAGCAAGAACAAGACCATCTAAGCCTTCAAACCATCAAACATAAACAAACCAAAATGATCACATAACCATTATCATCATCTCGGTCGTCGTCATCTTCAACATCAGATTTATCATCATCATAATCATCTTCATCAATAATCTTTGTAAGGTTCAAAAACCATATATTTTCATACTTTGATCATATAAAATTTTGATTGTATAATGTAGTATATATGAAAACATGTTATAGTTTGGATTGTATGATATGTTGTGATGATGTAGTAGTGTAACAAAAAAAAAAACTAAGCTCAAACACCCGAATATATATACATATAGGCTGTTACAGACAAGAACAGGGGACGAACATGGGTTTGGAACCAAACCGATCGGTTGGTTTTAACCAGCCGATCGGCAGGAACCAATGAGCCGATCGGCTCATCACACCTAGCCAATCGGCTAAGGTGTTTTCGAGCCGAACGGTTTGTTAAGCCCTTACCCGATCGGTTAGGCAGGCTGTGTCCAGACTTTTGCGATGCGTTTGATTAATACACAGTCGGTACATATATTTTGTAGTACAAATACATTAACGCGTATGAAATACAAATACTAAAAAGTTACAAAAATTATAAAACTTTAGGATACAAAGTTTGGGACAAATTTGTACACGACCGCGGGACATTATTTTGACACGGACAATTTATAAATATAACTTTTTAGGCCAAACGGGCCTAATCTAAATTGAATCAAAAATGGTATTTTGATAACGGGCCAAAAATAATTTGCTAAACATACTTGGGCCAAACTATGTTGGGCCACGCATATTTGGGCCAAATCTATTGGGCCAAACCTATTGGGCCGAGCTCAACGGGCCACGAAATTTCAAAATGCAAACGTTAAAACGGGTTACATATATATATATGTGACGAGTAAATGGGACAAATAAAAATTATAACGCGACAACTAGATTATACATATAGTGGACGATTATAATTTACATATAATTATATAAATGAACTAAGACAATCGTATTAGAACTAAGTTATTTTTATAACTACTATAATTATGTTTTAAAACATAAACAACAATGATAAACAATATATACATATATATACGCGACATTAACAAATGAATAATATATATATATATATACACGGCAACGACAATTGATATATATATAAGAATATATATATTCAACTAATAAGTATATGTAAATATATACATGTACGCAACGTTTAGTTCAACGTAAATATCACCAACAACTAAAGTATTATAAACATCTCAACTCAACAATTGGTCCATATACTTATGTAAAGTATATTTAATTGTGCTTAGGTATTTGAGAGGCACATTCGGACTACAGTATTTCTAGCTGTACTAGCTGAAGACCGCTACACGTGAGTTCACAGCCCCTACCTTTTACTTGATTTAAATGCTTTTAAAACCAGGGGTGGAAAACATAGAACTACGTGCTATTACATGCTACTTGTTTATATAATTGCTTGACATGCTTTTATATCAAACTGATTTATATACATGCTTATCGCTTTATAAACAACTGTTAACTATATGAAACATTTTCACAACTTTTTGGGAATAAGACAACGAATCTTGGTACGATCCTAGGTGTACATGAGGTAGTTGTAGTGCACATAAGTCCCAGTGCTTGCAACCTATAACCATTAGCTAGGTGACTCTAGCCACTGAGTATACAGATAGTACTATCGATTTGACAAACCTCCCACTGATATAACTCGTTGGTCATTCCAACCACACGACGGTAGTCGTAACGAGGAGTGTATACTTACCGTGTTACTGAGGCAACAACAACAACTAGTCGTGGTTTGGTTATAGTACTAGGTATCGTTACTTTAACTCTAAAGGTTTAGCTCACCTTAGAGGGATCATAGTCTATGTTTCCCATATAACTAAACAACAAAACTATAACTTGATTTGGGAAGGGTATTCCCTGCGATAACTAATAGGACAGGTGTTCCTACGCATGATTTCTTTATAGGAAACGTTTACCTTGATTGGATAAACTTGGTTTCCCGACAAAACAACATTTATATGGAAATGTTTACTTGATTGTTAAACCTGTGTTTCCTACAGCTATTTATATGGAAATGCTTGCTTGACTGTTAAACCTGTGTTTCCTACAGCTATTTATATGGAAATGTTTGCTTGACTGTTAAACCTGTGTTTCCTACAACTGTATATATGGAATTGTTTACTTGATTGTTGAACTGTATTTCTTGCAACCATTATCAGGAAACGTTATGATTAAACTTGTGTTTCCTAACACCTCGACTGAATTGTAGTAAGAATGACATTCTTACAGTAAAATAGGAAATGTTTTCTTTAATAAGAACACTTGTGTTTCCGGCTATACATATAAACATTATGTTTGAGTACATGAATGATTTATACAAAACTTGGTTTAACTACTTTTATACTGAACCTGTGAATTCACTCAACATTCAATGTTGACGGTTTACTATGTTTTTCAGGGAATTAGGACTCAGGTACTCCTGCATGCATAAAGGACGTAGGCAACCCAGACTATTTATGATGCCACTTTTGGGACACTTGGATTTCCTTGGTATTACCAATTACATTGGTTATACTTACGAAATCCCTCTTTTATAAACTCATATTTTGTAAACTTATGTTGTTCTACAACACCACTACTTGTACGACTTTATAAGTCGTACCCTTTTTGTAATAACGTTTAAACCTATGGCATCTTAAATTAATATGTTCTGTATGATCATATGCTCTGATACAATGAATGCACTTTTGTAACGTCAGTACCCCCACTGTTAAACTATAACTTAAAATGCTTCCGCTAATAAACAAATGCTTCCGCTAATTAAGTAAAGCTTCCGCTAAACCATTAATAAACATGATTACCGATTTTGGGGGTGTGACAGAACTTGGTATCAGAGCCATTGGTTATAGAGAACTAGAAGTCTTTAAGTGACTAAAAATCTTAGAGACCTAGTCTATAGCCTTGGCTAACACATTTCTGCATTCATACTTTGCATACGTCTAACACGACACACACAATTGCCTTTGTCACAGTTATGTCTAGGCAGTTTCCGATCTACATCTCAGAGTCAGAGGAGGATCCTGACTATGCTAGTGATGACCCTTCTGAAGGGGTCTACCCACCCACATTTCCTAGAGCTACTTCAGATGGCACTATAGGCACTCCACCATCACCACCCACTGATCCCGCTACTCGTATGCTAGGGTCTACTTTCATGGCGACTCGTCATCTTGGAGAGTCTTCACGTGGTCCTGGATTGTGTAGGACTGCTAGGATGAGCGTTAGATCCCCACCTGTAGGACCCTTGGCACCTCGTGACAAGGATCCGATGACTGAGGAGAGAGAGATACCTTGTGATCAGCAGTCATTACAGAGGACTAGAGTCCCGCATCTTGACTGGATGCCGCGTATACTACGCTACTGGAGGACACTTGAGAGGATTCCTTCCACTTTCGAGACTGGGGAGTCATCTCACTCATCGACCCCCTTACATCTGACTGAGGAGCCTCTAGAGCTCACTATCCCTACTGTAGTTGCAGTTGTCCGTACCCTTCTTGGATTTCATTATGGTACGCAGGATTCTATCAGAGAGTTGCACAGTGATGCCTCTCGACTGGACGGTGATGTACTCACTATCTATGGACGCCTTGCCACTTCTGAGGTACACATTGAGATGGATCGAGAGTCCGCCGATGAGACTAGGGCACGTCTGATGAGGCTTGAGAGACGTCTGGGGATAGTAGGTTTTGCAGTTGGAGTTTATGTACTGATGGCAGCTGTTAGGATGGTTGTAGGGATGTTTCTAGCATATTTCTATTAGATTCACCATGTCAGGATGGTATCTATGATGTATTAGGATTGTAGCTATGACGTAGTAGGGCAAAACTTTTGAATAGATGGATGTATAGGTTAAATCCGTCATATTTTGTAGATCATGTTTGATCCGATGGGTGTATTTTCTCGTTATTGTAAATCCCACCCTTGTATAAAACTTATGTAACATTGACTTATATATGATATGTAACTTATGTTTAGTTTATGTCACTGTGTACACTGTGAGTGATATCAATTGGTGATTGATTATCATACTATATCTATATTTATCACATACCTTATGAGTGATGATTTGATTAGGGTATCTTACGAGTGTTTCTTGTGTGTGATTAGGACTGAATCATACCGCCTAAGCGTAGGAATACCCGGAACGTCCGAAGAAACCCTTCACCACCTCCTGCTGTTGAGGAGACGACTGAACAAATGGTCAACCGAAGGATTGCTGAAGCACTTGCTCAGTATGATACTGACCGAAACCGTAGCGACAGGGTCAGCGGTAGCAGAAATACCGAACCTGTTGTATCTGACGGTAACCCTGAGAGTACCCAAAGAGGATGTTCGTACAAAACATTCCTAGCTTGCAAACCGAGCCACTTTCGTGGTACTGAGGGTGCCATTGGAATCATTCATTGGATAGAGAAAATGGAGTCTGTGCTAGATATTAGCAACTGCGCTCGTGATTGCATGGTAAAGTATGCTACCTGCACATTTTCTGATAAGGCATTGACATGGTGGAATAGCCAAGTTCAAGCTCTTGGACGCGCAACCGCCCACTCGATGACTTGGGAAACTTTGAAAACCATGGTTGTGGAAGAATTTTGTCCCCGCAGTGAGCTACAGAAGATTGAGACTGAGCTCTGGGACATCACTATGGTTGGTACTGATATCACAGGATATACCACCAGATTTCAAGAACTGGCACGCCTTGTACCACACATGGTCACACCTGAGTACAAGCGCACTGAAAGGTATATCTGGGGTTTGGTACCACAGATTAGAAGCTTGGTGACTTCATCCAATCCTGCCACCTTTAAGAGTGCTGTAGAACTAGCACAGCGCTTGACAGAGGAAGCAATCCGAATGGGAACCCTTACTAAGAAAGCTGCTTCGGGAAAGGTTGAATCCAGCAGTGCTGATGCTGGAAGGGGAAAACGTAAGTGGAATGACCGCCAGGGTCAGCAGAACAAGAAACCGACTGGAACCACGAAAGCTTACCTTGCCACGACTGCTGAACAAAAGACTTACTTGGGGAACAAGCCCAAGTGTGGCAAGTGTGAACGTCACCATGATGGTGATTGTATCTTCTGTGGGAATTGCAAACGCTGGGAGCATCTGGCCCAATACTGTAGATCGAACCCTACTACTCAAACAAATAGGGATCGACCAGCTAATGGATGTTTCGAATGTGGCGAACAAGGTCACTTCCGAAACAAGTGCCCTAAACTTAACCGCGGCAACCAAAACAATCAGAACCGCAATGCAAACCCGAACAACAACAACCGTGGTAACACTAACAACCAACCAGCTCGAGGTCGTGCGTTTGTCATTGGAGCACAGGAGGCACGCCAGGACCCCAACAGTGTCACTGGTACGTTCCTAGTTAACAACCATTATGCCTCTGTGTTATTTGATTCAGGCGCCGATTTGAGTTTTGTGTCTACGGAATTTAGACCACTATTAGACATTAAATCCCGTAAACTAGATAACAAGTACATTTTAGAACTAGCCGATGGTAGGTTGATTGAATCAGGAGAAATAGTACCAGGATGTACTCTAACATTGGAGAGTCATCCTTTCAAAATAGACTTACTATCGGTTGAGTTGGGAAGCTTTGACATCGTAGTCGGTATGGACTGGTTGTCGAAGAATCGTGCAGAGATTGTTTGTTTTGATAAAATGGTACGTTTACCATTGATAACTAGAGAAACCTTGGTGATACAAAGAGATAAGAGGACGAGTGCCGTTAAAATAATCAATTGATTAAAGGCCACTAAGTATCTCCGAAAGGGATACCAAGCGTTTTTAGCAGATGTTGTAGAAAAGAGACCCGAGGAGCAAAGGTTAAGTGATATACCTGTAGTGCGAGACTATCCGGGAGTGTTTCCTGATGATCTGCCAGGATTACCACCTCCGCGACAAGTCGAGTTCGCATCGATCTGGTGCCTGGAGCCGCACCAATCGCTCGCTCACCTTACCGATTAGCTCCATCAGAAATGCAAGAACTGTCTACACAGTTGCAGGAGCTCTTAGACATAGGATTCATCCGACCGAGCTTTTCACCTTGGGGAGCTCCGGTTTTGTTTGTCAAGAAGAAGGATGGATCTATGCGGATGTGTATTGACTACCGAGAGCTGAATAAGGTAACTATTAAGAACCGATACCCGTTACCTCGCATAGATGATCTGTTTGATCAGTTACAAGGATCGAGTTACTACTCGAAGATCGATCTACGTTCTTGTTATCATCAACTGAAGGTTCGAGAAGAGGATGTACCGAAGACCGCGTTCAGGACTCGTCATGGTCATTATGAGTTCCTAGTCATGCCGTTTGGATTGACTAACGCGCCTGCAGTATTTATGGATCTCATGAACCGAGTGTGCAAACCTTATCTTGATAAGTTTGTCATTGTGTTTATTGATGACATCCTGATTTACTCGAAGACGAAAGAGGATCACGAACAACACTTGAAACTTTCCTTCAACTACTCGAGAACGAGAAGCTGTATGCTAAGTTCTCCAAATGTGAATTTTGGATTAGAGAGGTTCATTTCCTTGGTCACGTGATAAATGATAAAGGAATTCATGTGGACCCGTCCAAAATTGAGGCAATCAAGAACTGGGAAGCTCCAAGAACCCCAACCGAGATTCGACAATTTCTTGGTCTGGCTGGGTATTACCGTCGATTTATCGAAAACTTTTCCAAAATAGCTCAGTCACTCACCACCTTAACTCAAAAGGATAAGAAATTCGAATGGGGCGAAAAACAAGAAAACGCCTTCCAATTGTTGAAACAAAAGTTGAGCACCGCACCAATCCTATCTTTACCTGAGGGAACAGAGAACTTCATCGTTTACTGTGATGCCTCACATCAAGGATTAGGTTGTGTCCTCATGCAAAACGACAAAGTTATTTCTTATGCATCTCGTCAATTGAAGATTCACGAGAAGAATTATACAACTCATGACTTAGAGTTGGGAGCCGTCATCTTCGCACTCAAGATCTGGAGACACTACCTGTATGGTACAAAGTGTACGATTTTCACCGATCACAAGAGTTTACAACACATATTCGACCAGAAAGAGCTCAACATGAGACAGAGACGTTGGGTCGAATTGCTAAATGATTACGACTGTGAGATTAAGTACCACCCGGGCAAGGCTAATGTAGTAGCGGATGCTCTGAGTCGTAAAGAGAATGTTAAACCTCGCAGAGTTCGAGCCTTGGTATTAACAATCCACTCGAATCTTATTACTCAAATTCGTGACGCATAACGAATAGCTTTCACCACCGAACGCATGAAAGATGAATCCCTGAGAGGAATGGAGAAACAACTCGAAACCAAAGAAAATGGAGTTTTATACTTCATGAATCGAATTTGGGTACCATGCCATGATGAACTACGCAAACTGATTTTGGACGAAGCTCACAAGTCCAACTACTCGATTCATCCTGGTGCAGATAAGATGTACCAAGATGTGAAAGGTTTCTATTGGTGGCCAAACATGAAAAGAGACATTGCTACTTATGTCAGCAAGTGTCTAACTTGTTCAAAGGTCAAGGTTGAGTATCAAAAACCTTCAGGACTTTTGCAACAACCAGAAATGCCAAAATGGAAATGGGAGCACATAACGATGGACTTCATCACAAAACTACCAAAGACATCAACTGGAGTTGATTCAATATGGGTGATTGTCGATCGATTGACGAAATCAGCCCACTTCGTTGCTATCAAAGAGTCTGACAAACTAGAGAAACTGGCGAAGATCTATATCAAAGAGATCGTTTCTCGACACGGTGTACCATTGTCCATTATATCTGATAGAGATAGCAGATTCACATCTCGCTTCTGGCAATCACTACAACAGGCTCTAGGTACTCGACTCGACATGAGTACAGCCTATCATCCACAAACTGATGGCCAGAGTGAACGAACGATTCAAACGCTCGAGGATTTATTGAGAGCGTGTGTGATTGACTTTGGGGGAAACTGGGATACTCACCTCCCATTAGCCGAATTCTCCTATAACAATAGTTATCACACCAGCATACAGATGGCTCCATTCGAAGCACTGTATGGACGCAAATGCCGATCACCACTCTGTTGGGCAGAGTTGGGTGACAGACAACTATCCGGACCGGAACTTGTTCAGGAAACCACGGACAAGATATCGCAAGTACTCAACCGATTGAAATCGGCGAGAGACAGACAAAAGAGTTACGCTGATAACCGTCGTAAACCTCTTGAGTTTCAAGTAGGAGACAAAGTCCTACTCAAAGTATCGCCCTGGAAAGGGGTAGCACGATTTGGCAAACGAGGAAAACTTAACCCGCGATATGTTGGACCTTTTGAATACCTTGCGAGGATTGGTCCTGTCGCTTACAAACTAAAGTTGCCACAAGAACTTAGTAGCATTCACGACACCTTTTATGTGTGTAACTTGAAGAAGTGTCTTTCCGATGAAACACTTATCATCCCTCCTGACGAAGTCTTTATCAATTCAAAACTTAACTTTGTGAAGGAACCTATCGAAGTAACCGATACAAAAACACAGAAACTCCGACACAAACGAATCAAACTTGTCAAGATTCGTTGGAACTCGAAACATGGCCCGGAGTTTACTTGGGAACGCGAGGATGAGATACGAAAGAAATACCCTCACCTGTTTGAACAAACGCCTGTCACGAACAACTCAACTTAAATCTCAGGACGAGATTTCGCTAACGGGGGGAGAATGTGACAATCCTCCATTTAGGGTATAATCCTAAATTAATTTCATGCATTACCTAGAGTAATTCCCTGATTTGTGAATTCAATACAATTTCTATATGTTAAGTTTGTGAAACTTACTATGTGATACGTGGTATATTAAATTTGTAGTTATATGTATATATAATTACGTGTGAAATAAACGTACTAAACTCGACAAATTAAATACAACAAAGTTGGTGATATAAAATAGATAATAATTCGAAAATTATTAATTACAAATATTAGATATTTATATTATTGAAATAATATAATAACTTATACGTTTTATATTAAACGTATCAAACGCGAATCGTAAAGTCCCAAAAGAACTTCAAAATGCTTTTGAAGAATTTTTGTTTGAAATTATTTTAGAGAAGTATTAGAACAAAAATAAAACGGAAACCGTTAGACTGCTTTATAGGACGCGTCATACGCGAACAGAAATAATTATAAAATGTACCTAAAGGTCGGAAATAATAAAAGTAATTATTTTCCTGTTCCTGTTTTAGTATTTGGAACATTACCTCAAAATATAAATTCCAAACTCAACCGAAATCTGGCACGCAAATAAACTGTACAGTCCCACTACGGTGAATAAATTTATTAAAAGTTTTAAATAACATTATTTCATTTATTTTACTTATCAATTAGAAAGTTTAAAATAAAATTTAAACAAACAAATAATTGAGTGGGACACGGGGTACAAATAATTGGACCCGTACACGGAACTAACGGGTTAAAAACCCACACCATACACACACAGGAAATATCTATCGACATTTCCTGCTCCCTCCATACTCCTCCTTTAAAATTACAGACTAAAAACCCTTTTCATACCCATTCCTTCACTTGATCACTCACCACCTTCAATTATTGGCAATCCACCAATATTATTTCTCTGCTCTTTCTTCTTCACATAACAAGCAGCAACAAGAATTGGAGGAGCAGGAGCAAAGAAAGAACAAGACCATCTAAGCCTTCAAACCATCAAACACAAACAAACCAAAATGATCACATAACCATTATCATCATCTCGGTCGTCGTCATCTTCAACATCAGATTTATCATCATCATAATCATCTTCATCAATAATCTTTGTAAGGTTCAAAAACCATATATTTTCATACTTTGATCATATAAAATTTTGATTGTATAATGTAGTATATATGAAAACATGTTATAGTTTGGATTGTATGATATGTTGTGATGATGTAGTAGTGTAACAAAAAAAAAAACTAAGCTCAAACACCCGAATATATATACATATAGGCTGTTACAGACAAGAACAGGGGACGAACACGAGTTTGGAACCAAACCGATCGGTTGGTTTTAACCAGCCGATCGGCTGGAACCAATGAGCCGATCGGCTCATCACACCTAGCCGATCGGCTAAGGTGTTTTCGAGTCGAACGGTTTGTTAAGCCCTTACCCGATCGGTTAGGCAGGCTGTGTCCAGACTTTTGCGATGCGTTTGATTAATACACAGTCGGTACATATATTTTGTAGTACAAATACATTAATGCGTACGAAATACAAATACTAAAAAGTTATAAAAATTATAAAACTTTAGGATACAAAGTTTGGGACAAATTTGTACACGACCGCGGGACATTATTTTGACACGGACAAATTATAAATATAACTTTTTAGGCCAAACGGGCCTAATCTAAATTGAATCAAAAATGGTATTTTGATAACGGGCCAAAAATAATTTGCTAAACGTACTTGGGCCAAACTATGTTGGGCCACGCATATTTGGGCCAAATCTATTGGGCCAAACCTATTGGGCCGAGCCCAACGGGCCACGAAATTTCAAAATGCAAACGTTAAAACGGGTTACATATATATATATATGTGATGAGTAAATGGGACAAATAAAAATTATAACGCGACAACTAGATTATACATATAGTGGACGATTATAATTTATATGTAATTATATAAATGAACTAAGACAATCGTATTTGAACTAAGTTATTTTTATAACTACTATAATTATGTTTTAAAACATAAACAACAATGATAAACAATATATACATATATATACGCGACATTAACAAATGAATAATATATATATATATATACACGGCAACGACAATTGATATATATAAGAATATATATATTCAACTAATAAGTATATGTAAATATATACTTGTACGCAACGTTTAGTTCAACGTAAATATCACCAACAACTAAAGTATTATAAACATCTCAACTCAACAATTGGTCCATATACTTATGTAAAGTATATTTAATTGTGCTTAGGTATTTGAGAGGCACATACGGACTACAGTATTTCTAGCTGTACTAGCTGAAGACCGCTACACGTGAGTTCACAGCCCCTACCTTTTACTTGATTTAAATGCTTTTAAAACCAGGGGTGGAAAACATAGAACTACGTGCTATTACATGCTACTTGTTTATATAATTGCTTGACATGCTTTTATATCAAACTGATTTATATACATGCTTATCGCTTTATAAACAACTGTTAACTATATGAAACATTTTCACAACTTTTTGGGAATAAGACAACGAATCTTGGTACGATCCTAGGTGTACATGAGGTAGTTGTAGTGCACATAAGTCCCAGTGCTTGCAACCTATAACCATTAGCTAGGTGACTCTAGCCACTAAGTATACAGATAGTACTATCGATTTGACAAACCTCCCACTGATATAACTCGTTGGTCATTCCAACCACACGACGACAGTCGTAACGAGGAGTGTATACTTACCGTGTTACTGAGGCAACAACAACAACTAGTCGTGGTTTGGTTATAGTACTAGGTATCGTTACTTTAACTCTAAAGGTTTAGCTCACCTTAGAGGGATCATAGTCTATGTTTCCCATATAACTAAACAACAAAACTATAACTTGATTTGGGAAGGGTATTCCCTGCGATAACTAATAGGACAGGTGTTCCTACGCATGATTTCTTTATAGGAAACGTTTACCTTGATTGGATAAACTTGGTTTCCCGACAAAACAACATTTATATGGAAATGTTTACTTGATTGTTAAACCTGTGTTTCCTACAGCTATTTATATGGAAATGCTTGCTTGACTGTTAAACCTGTGTTTCCTACAGCTATTTATATGGAAATGTTTGCTTGACTGTTAAACCTGTGTTTCCTACAACTGTATATATGGAATTGTTTACTTGATTGTTGAACTGTATTTCTTGCAACCATTATCAGGAAACGTTATGATTAAACTTGTGTTTCCTAACACCTCGACTGAATTGTAGTAAGAATGACATTCTTACAGTAAAATAGGAAATGTTTTCTTTAATAAGAACACTTGTGTTTCCGGCTATACATATAAACATTATGTTTGAGTACATGAATGATTTATACAAAACTTGGTTTAACTACTTTTATACTGAACCTGTGAATTCACTCAACATTCAATGTTGACGGTTTACTATGTTTTTCAGGGAATTAGGACTCAGGTACTCCTGCATGCATAAAGGACGTAGGCAACCCAGACTATTTATGATGCCACTTTTGGGACACTTGGATTTCCTTGGTATTACCAATTACATTGGTTATACTTACGAAATCCCTCTTTTATAAACTCATGTTTTGTAAACTTATGTTGTTCTACAACACCACTACTTGTACGACTTTATAAGTCGTACCCTTTTTGTAATAACGTTTAAACCTATGGCATCTTAAATTAATATGTTCTGTATGATCATATGCTCTGATACAATGAATGCACTTTTGTAACGTCAGTACCCCCACTGTTAAACTATAACTTAAAATGCTTCCGCTAATAAACAAATGCTTCCGCTAATTAAGTAAAGCTTCCGCTAAACCATTAATAAACATGATTACCGATTTTGGGGGTGTGACATATATGGCCATGATTGTTGCAAACTTCAGAAAGAACAGCAGATTCAACAGTTTTGTTGGTGCATCATCAAATGATGATTCTAAACCAGAAGGTGAGTGCTACAAATGTGGCAAGCCTGGCCATTTTGCAGCTGAATGCCGGTCCAAAGCTGTCAACTCTTTCGCTGATCAAAATCCCAGCTTCAGAAATGACAAGTACAACAAGTACAAAACAAAGTACAAGAAGCTGAAGGAAATGTCCAAGTCAAAGAAAAGGAATAAAGGATTTATTGCTGAAGAAGGATCTGTCAGCGACTCTGACTCAACTTCATCATCTGATGAGGAACAAGCTATGATTTGTTTAGACAAGGATTACTGCATGAAGGCTGACGATGCTGCTTTCCATGAAGACATCAAAAGAAGTAGCTCAGAAATGTTCAACATCTGGTTGGGATCCAGAAACTCTCTACAAGGTACATTGTTTTAAGTCTGCATCAGCGACTAAAAAAGATTTAATCTTTGAGACTTTGATAGTTGTGACAACTCTCCAAATTAGGTACTGATTAACATTTAAGCATGTGCATTCTTACGCTAATTTCCTGATTTAGTTTAAAACAAAACTTTTTGATGTGATGTAAGCCTAGCAGCCCTGTACTTTCAAACAAAAAGTATTACTAATACGTAAGTATTTAAAGTTACGTACAAATGTATCGGGACGAACCTGACAGATAAATACCGCAAGAGTTGATGACATAATATAATTAATAATTCAATTATTAATTACGAGTACTATTGTATCTATAACCTATAGATAAAATGAGTTAAATATACGTTTAACATAAAACGTATTATAAAACGAACATAAACAATTTTAAAATGCATTCAAAAATCAAGATGAGGAAAATTCAAATTTTCTCATTCATTCGGAAACATTTGTAACATTACCTCAAATTATGAACCCGAAATTCGACTGAAATTTGGCACCCAATCGAATGATAGCAGTCCAATGTACAAATTTGTACAACAGTCCAAAATAATGAAAACATCATTATTCCGAATTTAAATAACGAACCAGGAGAGCATCTACGAAATAAAAATATAAAATGTTTACTTTTATATTGCTATAATTATACCCGTACCCGAGATTAACGGGCTAAATATCCCACCAACCTCAAATAATTGAGGAGGCAGTATGATTATACTGCAACTCTCGTTTGATTTTATACACTCCCACCTCCTTCTTCTGTGATTTTCTTTACACACACACACCACATCAAGAATCATCTTCAGTTCCAATCTTCATCTTCTCCTTCACTGAGTAGCAGCAAGCAGTAGAAGCAGTAGGACAACACATCAGAATCATCATTTTCTTCGTATCATCATCGCCACCATCAACTTCACCTTGTAAGGAACTTCAATTTCTTCGAATTTCATAATTAAATTTCGTTATGTAACATATATATATATATCATAATCCATGTATATAACACATAAATTTGATGATTGTTTGAGCTGTTCTTGAGATGGGTTGTCGATCACGCCCAAACGGTCAGTCGGGTTCTCACCCCGTCGTCGGACCGTCCGTCGAGGCGCGGATCAGCGAAGTTTTAAAATTTTGTTTTATGCTGGGCCTAAGTATACTAAAGCTATGGATAAGTATAGCGATAGGTATGACCTAGGGTCGTTCTTCAAACTACAACGGGCATGGGATCTAGGACCTTAGTTATCTACGGGAATTTAGCTAGGGTTTTGAAAGAGGTTTTGGTTTGTTTTGGTTTTAACTAACTACTAATTATCTAAAAATACACTAAATTAAAGTAAAGTGGAGTGGAGGTGGCAACGAGAACTTACAGGTGAAGCGAGTGTTTACTATGATAATTACTCATGCTATTTAGGGGTAGTTAATGAGATAAAGCCTTAGTTAAGATGACATTAATATTTCCTAATGAGCCATAACTACTAGCCTATTATCTATCTAACGTAGAGTTGTCCGCAATCAGATAAATAATATGTCATATGGATAACAGTTATGAAATGTAAACTACACCGGAAGTTGTCCCAAATGTAGCAACCAATTTAACCAACAACCATCCTCGAGTCTTGTCCCCCAATCTCGGACATTTGAGATATCCGAATCATGGCATGAATTGTTGAATAAACAAAAACATGAACAGGGGTTTCCTACCGGGACAAGTTGGGATGGCCTGGTCTAACGGCTGATTAAATTGTTCATCATTATTCCATATAAATCATTTTAACTATTCTATGCATGTTAAACTGGCACATGCAATTGATAGATATTCGAAAACCTAATCATGTAACTAATCAGCATAACAGATACTAGCATGCAAACCCTAAGCAACAATCAAACAAGAACATGCAGAAAGGCAGCATAGCAGGGATCAATTTATGCAGAGTGACGGGGTACATGGTTAAGTCACAAGTGTCCCGAAAGTTCTCTCTAAGACACTTGTTAAATGGCCTGAATCTAATCTATCTCTAATCCTACGCTCCGTGTCTCCCTCCGGTAATATTTCAACCAGGAGAACACCGGCCATGTCGAGTTCAACGATCATCAGACACAGAATAATTAGTGGCATACAACTAGCAATTGGCCAAGCCGAGAAGGATGTTACTAACCACAACATAAGTTGGATAGATAAGCATTTGAGATTCAATTCATAGATTCAAATATAATTCAACAGCATACAAACAGAGTAACAGCATGATTTAAGTATAACTACCCTAGCATGGCAACTATCATAGCAAACACATATTTGTCTACCTAAGAATGGCAATAATCCTAGCAAGTAATTCTAAACAAGTATAGCAATAGCACAACATTATTTAAAATAACAAGATAGAGATTATAATAAAACCTGACAAAGCTGTATGATGAAGGACTAGAGAAGTTGGAAAGAGATATGGCCATGATGGTTGCAAACTTCAGAAAGATCAGCAGATTCAACAGATTTGTTGGTGCATCATCAAATGATGATTCTAAACCAAAAGGTGAGTGCTACAAATGTGGCAAGCCTGGCCATTTTGCAGCTGAATGCCGGTCAAAAGCTATCAACTCTTTCGCTGATCAAAAACCCAGCTTCAGAAATGACAAGTACAACAAGTACAAAACAAAGTACAAGAAGCTGAAGGAAATGTCCAAGTCAAAGAAAAGGAATAAAGGATTTATTGCTGAAGAAGGATCTGTCAGCGACTCTGACTCAACTTCATCATCTGACGAGGAACAAGCTATGATTTGTTTAGACAAGGATTACTGTCTGATGGCTGACGATGCTGCTTTCCATGAAGACATCAAAAGAAGTAGCTCAGAAATGTTCAACATCTGGTTGGGATCCAGAAACTCTCTACAAGGTACATTGTTTTAAGTCTGCATCAGCGACTAAAAAAGATTTAATCTTTGAGACTTTGATAGTTGTGACAACTCTCCAAATTAGGTACTGATTAACATTTAAGCATATGCATTCTTACGCTAATTTCCTGATTTAGTTTAAAACAAAACTTTTTGATGTGATGTAAGCCTAGCAGCCCTGTACTTTCAAACAAAAAGTATTACTAATACGTAAGTATTTAAAGTTACGTACAAATGTATCGGGATGAACCTGACAGATAAATTCCGCAAGAGTTGATGACATAATATAATTAATAATTCAATTATTAATTACGAGTACTATTGTATCTATAACCTATAGATAAAACGAGTTAAATATACGTTTAACATAAAACGTATTATAAAACGAACAGAAACAATTTTAAAATGCATTCAAAAATCAAGATGAGGAAAATTCAAATTTTCTCATTCATTCTGAAACATTTGTAACATTACCTCAAATTATGAACCCGAAATTCGACTGAAATTTGGCACCCAATCGAATGATAGCAGTCCAATGTACAAATTTGTACAACAGTCCAAAATAATGAAAACATCATTATTCCGAATTTAAATAACGAACCAGGAGAGCATCTACGAAATAAAAATATAAAATGTTTACTTTTATATTGCTATAATTATACCCGTACCCGAAATTAACGGGCTAAATATCCCACCAACCTCAAATAATTGAGGAGGCAGTATGATTATACTGCAACTCTCGTTTGATTTTATACACTCCCACCTCCTTCTTCTGTGATTTTCTTTACACACACACACCACATCAAGAATCATCTTCAGTTCCAATCTTCATCTTCTCCTTCACTGAGTAGCAGCAAGCAGTAGAAGCAGTAGGACAACACATCAGAATCATCATTTTCTTCGTATCATCATCGCCACCATCAACTTCACCTTGTAAGGAACTTCAATTTCTTCGAATTTCATAATTAAATTTCGTTATGTAACATATATATATATATCATAATCCATGTATATAACACATAAATTTGATGATTGTTTGAGCTGTTCTTGAGATGGGTTGTCGATCGCGCCCAAACGGTCAGTCGGGTTCTCACCCCTTCGTCGGACCGTTCGTCGAGGCGCGGATCAGCGAAGTTTTAAAATTTTGTTTTATGCTGGGCCTAAGTATACTAAAGCTATGGATAAGTATAGCGATAGGTATGACCTAGGGTCGTTCTTCAAACTACAACGGGCATGGGATCTAGGACCTTAGTTATCTACGGGAATTTAGCTAGGGTTTTGAAAGAGGTTTTGGTTTGTTTTGGTTTTAACTAACTACTAATTATCTAAAAATACACTAAATTAAAGTAAAGTGGAGTGGAGGTGGCAACGAGAACTTACAGGTGAAGCGAGTGTTTACTATGATAATTACTCATGCTATTTAGGGGTAGTTAATGAGATAAAGCCTTAGTTAAGATGACATTAATATTTCCTAATGAGCCATAACTACTAGCCTATTATCTATCTAACGTAGAGTTGTCCGCAATCAGATAAATAATATGTCACATGGATAACAGTTATGAAATGTAAACTACACCGGAAGTTGTCCCAAATGTAGCAACCAATTTAACCAACAACCATCCTCGAGTCTTGTCCCCCAATCTCGGACATTTGAGATATCCAAATCATGGCATGAATTGTTGAATAAACAAAAACATGAACAGGGGTTTCCTACCGGGACAAGTTGGGATGGCCTGGTCTAACGGCTGATTAAATTGTTCATCATTATTCCATATAAATCATTTTAACTATTCTATGCATGTTAAACTGGCACATGCAATTGATAAATATTCGAAAACCTAATCATGTAACTAATCAGCATAACAGATACTAGCATGCAAACCCTAAGCAACAATTAAACAAGAACATGCAGAAAGGCAGCATAGCAGGGATCAATTTATGCAGAGTGACGGGGTACATGGTTAAGTCACAAGTGTCCCGAAAGTTCTCTCTAAGACACTTGTTAAATGGCCTGAATCTAATCTATCTCTAATCCTACGCTCTGTGTCTCCCTCCGGTAATATTTCAACTAGGAGAACACCGGCCATGTCGAGTTCAACGATCATCAGACACAGAATAATTAGTGGCATACAACTAGCAATTGGACAAGCCTAGAAGGATGTTACTAACCACAGCATAAGTTGGATAGATAAGCATTTGAGATTCAATTCATAGATTCAAATATAATTCAACAGCATACAAACAGAGTAACAGCATGATTTAAGTATAACTACCCTAGCATGGCAACTATCATAGCAAACACAGATTTGTCTACCTAAGAATGGCAATAATCCTAGCAAGTAATTCTAAACAAGTATAGCAATAGCACAACATTATTTAAAATAACAAGATAGAGATTATAATAAAACCTGACAAAGCTGTATTACAAATCGTGCGACACCGCAGTCTCAGAGTACCTCCGTTACAATTAAGCTACTAATCTACTAGCTTAACTAATCTAATTAACTAACTAACTAATTTAGAGAGAGAGTAGTGAGAGAAAGTATGAAAAATGAGAAGGTGTGTGATGTGTTGGTATGTTGAAATGATGAAATGAGGCTTGTATTTATAGAGATCGCACAACCGTATCCGTAGACCGTATCCAAACCTCCAAACGCACAACCGTATCGCAAAGGCGAATAAAAATCACATTTTTATCACCCAAACGCACGATACGGCTGAGCTGGACCGTATACGGCTGAACTGGACCGTATACGGCTGTGCATAGGGTGATTACGGCTGAACTGGACCGTATACGGCTATGCATGGGCCGTATATGGCCTGCACAGACTGTATACGGTCTAGGTCCAGCCGTATACGGCCTGGACCAGCCGTATACGGCCTGGACCAGCCGTATACGGCCTGGTTCAGCCGTATGCTGGTTCCTCGGTGCTTCGTTTCTTCGTTCGGGCGTAACTTCTTCGTTGTTTATCCGTTTTGAGCGTTCTTTATATCCACGCGTTCGTATTTTCCTAACGAAGAAAATGACATAAGTTAGAGGTCACAATTCTTTGTGTAGCTCAAAAAGTGCTAGAACGAGTGAACGAGAATGCTCATGATCGTATTCGTTAGATTTATCGTGTTTTTCGACCATTTTAGATGACTTTTGAAACATTGTCTATATTTTGGCCCATGTGACGAGTTTTAATGATAAAGTATCTATTTTGATTAGTTTCGTCACATATTGGGCTAAAAAGGTGAGATTAATGCACGCAAAAACATGACTTTTTGCGTGTTATCAAATATCCCACACTTAGACATTTGCTTGTCCTCAAGCAAACTTACCCTCTTAGAATTTGCCATAAAAATAGTTTTTGATTTCTACCCACAATGAAGAATTCATATAGATTGGAAACAAGTATTTGCATGTTAGATAAATAATAGGCGTTCACATGACGTATCTAAGAGTTGTTCAAGATGATTCACTTAGGAAAACTTTCAATTCTCAAATTTGTGGAATATACACGACTGTGCGATCTCACTGGTGGTCACTCAATTCACTCAAAGTGTATCGGGGTTCCTATTATCCTAAGCCAAATGAAAAATCGCTCAAATACCAGTCGTGCAACACTCGTCATCATAGGCTTGCCCGAGGATCAAATCTTCATCACTTAGACAGGGACGGTACTGATTATCCCAGGACATTCAGATGGGTTGTAGTGTTTGGTGTGGGTTTAAAAGGGTATGGATAGATTTGGGGGTATCTAGGTTTCTAAGGGTGTTTGCTTATCTTGGGACTTTCGAAAAAAAGTTTTTATCTAGATATCCTTTTTAATGAAAACGGAAACGGATAACACTTTTGGGGGATAAGATAGCTATTTTGACTTCTATCTTTAAAAACACATAGAATGATATTTCTTTTGAAGAGTCGAGTTTTCGAGAGAGTCGAAGCACTTAGCTTTATTTCAGCTATTTTCTTTTCTTTTTCTTTTCTTTTCTATTTCTATTTTTGGTCTTAGATTTTTCTTGCCAAGAAATTTCTAAGGGATTCTCTTTTATTTCCCTTCTTGAGATCCCTTCTTATTTTCATTTCTCAATCCTTTGATGATTTTTGAGTTTACTTTGGTGCCAATTTTTCGCACCACATGCCTCTCGATTTTTTTCTATATAGATCAATAAAACACACACGAGAAGTTTTAGTAAACATTATTTATGATTTTTGGAGTGAAAGCAAAAAGAAGTATCCAAATATCTCTTTTTTTTCAAAAATACTAAGATAAGTTTTCTGGTGGGTAGGGGAATAAGGGGTTTTAAAAAAAAAATTAGGTGAATGAAAGAAAGATAGGCTAAGGCTCAACAGGGTTTTCTAAGCGGATCATCAACACTAAAATTGAGTGTTGGAAGGGATTTTGGCTTGAAAAGATATGTAAAAAGGGGTTTATATCCTAAGGAATGTCAAGGTCCTCTAATCGTACCTATGTCACGTATGACACCTGTCAATGTGATCTCGAAATGTATACCTGGGGCAAGTTCTAATTTAGAAATGCGTGCACCGGTCACACACAACAAACGAACAGTGAAGCATTTAAAATAAATGCTTATAAGGCTCAAATTCCTCACCGCAAAAATGGGTTATATGTGTCCAGTCGTGCGATGCCCCTCTTAGATCCTCATCTTAAATTGTTTAGAATCCGACATGATTTCGACCTTATATTTACCAACTTTTGAAATACTTGTAAAAAAAATCTGTATTCATTCTTGAAAAACTCATTGGTCAACTGAATGAGTGACAATTTCACTGTCGAAGTAAAACTGTTTAGGTTTTACTGAATGAGTGACAATTTCACTGTCGAAGTTTTAACCAATTTGCTTTTGAAAATTTTGGCAGAATAATGGTTTGAAAATTTATTTTGAGGACTAGCATGTTTCTAGATCAACTTAAACAGATATTTTGACAGACGAGAGATATACCGCTATCCCACACTTAGAAATAAACATTGTCCCCAATATTTCTACACTAAGTAGGGAGAAAATCCCACACTTAGGGTTTTGGTTTAGGAAAAATGTGAATTTAAAAGTTATAAGCGAGGGGGATCCCACACTTAGAGATTTAAGTGGTCAATAGGCATATCGAAGTTGTATTAAAGTAGGAAGAACGGGTTTAGGAGAGAAACTTCCCTACGGACAGTGGGCACTGGATGTAGGACCATATTCGTGTAGGGTTGGTGTAAATAATTTGCTGGATTGTGAGGACCAGACTCTTTTCAAAGCTCATCCAATTCCTACGAAGATAAGGTCTGCAATGTCATAAAATACCATCATAATCTTCAGTTCAACAACATAATAGGTCTAATGAAAAATAAAGATAACTAAAGATAAAATAAGCTAGAAATCGTCTAGTAAATCATCCATGTCTGGATCAAATGCTGCAAGTGCGTCAGGATCTGGATCTGAAATGCGTGATAAGGCAGCAGTGTGATCAGACACCATGGGTGCATCAGTGGGATTCTGAGGTGGCTTAGAATGAGCAACAGCAGTGGGAGGAACAGTCTGTGGTGGGGCAGCTGGGAAGAAGGACAACGGTGTGAGAGCTGGCCTGGGACCCTGACCAAGCTGATACGGCTGGTCGGAGAGTTTCGGCAGTCCCATCGCTTCTCTGATCTCGGACTGAGAGCTACGCTGAATCGAAAGCTCACTGAGCATCGCCCAAGTCACTATCGGATCTGAAGTGGTAACTCCGAAATCAAAAAGTGGGGCAGATACAGGAGCAGCCTGAGCATGCTCATCAGTCATGGTGGTCGTCTTCTTTCTTGTTCCTCTGCGGGTCCTCTTTTTCTGCTGTTTCTGAATAGCTTGTCCTGAGGTCTCAGCTGAAGCGTCCATCCTGAAACATAAAGATAAACAGGTAATGCTATAGTTTTAAAATGGGTATACAAATGCAAAATAATCAGATGACTTCGAGAAATGTTTGTTTAGATGTTAAAGTTTTGTGAGGTCATCTGTTCATTCGCGTTTGTATACTATGAATAAAACTTATCTGATGTATATGTAGGAGTGTAGCATTGTCAGATACTTGGGTTATCCCACATCGTTAGTTTAGGGATGATAATACTAAAGCAAAAATAACTAAAAAATAAAATAAGATAAGCAATGGGGTGCCTCCCAAGAGCGCTTGTTTAGAGAGTCTCTAGCTTGACTCCTTGTACCTACTAGTCGGCTCAAGGTGGTTCAAAGATATAGACTTCCTCACCAGGGGGAAAATCTTCGATGTAGTGCTTTAAGCGATGGCCATTTACTTTAAAATTACCGTCCGGGGCTTCTAGTTCGACCGCTCCGAAGGTAAAGACTCTTGATATAACAAATGGTCTGCTCCACCTTGATCTGAATTTGCCAGAGAATTTCTTGAAGCGCTAATTGAAGAGAAGAACTTTGTCTCCGGGCTTGAACTTAGAATATTTGAGTTTAGCATCATGAGTATTCTTTGTTCGTTCTTTGAAGTGCGGAGAGCTATCATATGCTTGGTCTCTTAATTCGGCTAGTTCATTCAGTTGCATTTTCCGATGTGATCCAAATGCAGAAAGGTCTAAATTACAACCTCTTAGCGCCCAGTGAGCTTTATACTCCAACTCTATCGGCAGATGACACGCTTTTCCGTAGACTAGTCTGTAGGGCGTGGTTCCTAGTGGTGATTTATATGCGGTTCTGAACGCCCACAGAGCATCGTCTAATTTTTTAGCCCATCTTTCCCTATGATTAACCACGGTTCGTTCTAAAATTCTCTTGAGCGCTTGATTCGTCACTTCGGCTTGCCCATTCGTCTGTGGGTGGTAAGCCGTAGAGGTCTTATGGGTGACACCATAATATTGTAATGTCCTCATAAACTGAGTATTACAGAAGTGCGTGCCTCGATCACTAATGATCGCTTTTGGAGTACCGAAACATGAGAAGAGCTGCTTTAAGAATTTTACTACTACTCGGGAATCATTTGTAGTAAATGCTTGGGCTTCGGCCCATCTGGAGACGTAGTCGACAGCAACCAGAATATACTCTTTCCCATATGATTTTGGGAATGGTCCCATAAAATCCAACCCCCATATATCAAAGATCTCGCAAGCTTGGATGTTAGTAAGTGGCATTTCACTTCTCGATGAAATACTTCCAAACCTTTGACAAGCATCGCAGCGTTTCACCAAGTCGTGAGCGTCTCTGAATATAGTAGGCCAGTAGAAGCCAGAGTCATATACCTTTCTTGCAGTCATATTTGCTCCGTGATGTCCTCCAGTTGGTCCGTGATGACTTTGGTGAAGAATGTTCCTTGCCTCCTTCTCGTCTGCGCATCTTCTGATGATTTGGTCCGGGCATACTTTGAATAAGTATGGATCGTCCCAATAGTAGTTCTTTACGTCTCTAAAGAATTTGCGCTTTCTAGAAGTGGGCAATCCTTTTGGCACAATTCCTCCAACCAGATAATTTGCGTAGTCTGCATACCAAGGGTTGTAAGTGAATTGAGATCCCTTTTGGTATCCTCCGATATTCATGAGTTGTTCTTAAGGAAACTGGTCTTGAATTTCTCTCTCATCAAGCTTTTCATCGATGGATTTTCCAGTCGACTAAGATGATCTGCTGCGACATTCTCGGCTCCCTTTTTATCCTTGATTTCTATGTTAAATTCTTGGAGGAGGAGAATCCATCTAAGCAGCCTTGGCTTAGCATCTTGCTTTTTGAAGAGATACTTCAAGGCTGCGTGATCTGTATAGACAATAGTTTTGGACAATATTAAATAAGAACGAAATTTATCAAAAGAGAATACTACCGCAAGAAGCTCTTTCTCTGTCGTGGTGTAATTCTCTTGTGCATCAGTGAGTGTCTTGCTGGCGTAGTAGATTGGCTGAAACTGCTTCTCCTTCCTTTGCCCTAAGACAGCTCCAACAGCGAAGTCACTAGCGTCGCACATGATTTCAAACGGAAGACTCCAATCGGGGGCGACCATGATCGGTGCATGTGTGAGCTGATCCTTTAAAATGTTGAAAGCTTTAAGACAGTCATCTGAAAAGACAAACGGAGTGTCCTTCTCGAGAAGGTGCGTCATAGGTCGAGAGATCTTAGAGAAATCCTTGATAAAGCGACGGTAGAATCCGGCGTGACCTAGAAAACTGCGAATGGCTTTAATAGAAGTAGGTGGCGGAAGTTTGGCAATAGTCTCAACTTTGGCTTTGTCAACTTCGATTCCAGATTTTGATATTCGATGTCCTAAAACTATTCCTTCTTTCACCATAAAGTGGCACTTTTCCCAGTTTAAAACAAGATTTGATTCTTCGCATCGGGTTAGCATCCTTTCAAGGTTGGAAAGACAAGATGTGAAGGAATCACCGAAGACTGAGAATTCATCCATGAATACCTCCATACACTGTTCAATCATGTCATGGAATATTGCCACCATACACCTTTGAAATGTTGCAGGCGCAATGCATAAACCGAATGGCATGCGGCGGTAGGCAAATGTACCATATGGGCATGTGAACGTCGTCTTTTCCTGGTCCTTTGGATTGAGAGGAATTTGAAAATAGCCGGAGAAACCATCGAGGAAGCAGTAATATTCATTCCTAGATAATCTTTCCAACATCTGATCGATGAACGGCAGAGGGAAGTGATCTTTCCGAATGGCTTCATTTTATTTTTGGTAGTCAATACACACCCTCCAGCCGGTGACGGTTCGTGTAGGAATCAATTCATTGTTTTCGTTAGCGATGACCGTCATTCCTCCTTTCTTTGGGACAACCTGAACTGGGCTGACCCATGGGGAATCTGAGATAGGATAGATCAAACCAGCATCCAAGAGTTTGATAACCTCTTTCTTGACCACGTCTTGAATCTTCGGGTTTACTCTCCTCTGTCTCTGTATAGAAGGTTTGAAGTTGTTTTCTATGAGTATCTTGTGCGTGCAGTAGTTTGGACTGATCCCTTGTATATCAGAAATCTTCCATGCAATCGCCTTCTTGTGTGACTTCAAGACCTGGATAAGTCTTGCTTTCTCTTTTGGTGAAAGACCTTTGGCAATTATGACGGGTAGGTGTGAGGTTCCTTCGAGAAAAGCATATTCCAAGTGAGAGGGTAATTCCTTCAGCTCCAATTCTGGTAGTTCTTCGATAAAGGGTTTCATTCGAGCGATCTCGTCTCTTTGTAAATCGTCATACTCCTTTTGGAACTCTAATTCTTCTGGAGATGAGTCGGCTGTAGTGGCTGATGCTATTTCTACTAGTTCTGTCTTATTGGAAAGCACGTTCTTGGTGATTTCTGGATTTACTTTTGCACAACCTTCAGATAGTTGTGGCAAGGTACCGGAATCCATCTCCTCGAAAGATTTGAGGATTTCAGCTACAGACGGAGACGATTCGGGTATCGGAAAAAACTGATTTCTTCTTAAAAGTGGGATAGGGATGCCTTTGCCTAAAGGAACAGCAACAACAGAGTTGTTCGTGGAAGAGTAGTTAGGAGGTGCTAAAGGATTCTTCATTTCAGGTAAGGGAAATAGCAGCTCTCCGGAAGGTGCTGATTTGTCGGAGATGGCCGAGCAGAGTCCGATGTCGTCCAGGCAAAGTCTTCTTTTGGTGATGACAGTGCTGGAGAAAGGTTCGTAACTGCTGACTGCTAGAATCTCCTCCAAATGCTCGTGATATATTTCCTGCATGGCATCCACAAGACCAAGATCTTCTCCCATAGGGTGCTTCATCAACTTATCGATATTAAAGGTGACTTCCTCCGCTCCGACCCTCAGTTTTAAAGATTTTTCGTTTACATCAATCACAACCTTGGCAGTGTTTAGGAAAGGTCTACCAAGGATGAGGGGAACGTGGGCATCTTCCTCAATATCCATAAGGACAAAGTCAACCGGGAAGATAAATTTACCGACTCGGACCATTATATCTTCAGCAATTCCTAGGGGGAGTTTAACTGATCTATCAGCTAATTGGATGGTCATTTGAGTTGGTAGCAGTTCACCTAATCCTAGTTTCTTATAGAGAGAGTAAGGCATAAGATTGACACTAGCTCCTAGGTCAACTAAGGCGTTACTAACTTGGATATTTTGAAGAAAACAGGGAATAGTGAAACGGCCAATATCTCCTAGTTTGGGTGGAAGGCCATGTAACATGATTGCTGAGCATTCAGCATCTAAGGGTAAACTCACTATTTGTCTTAATTTTTCCTTATTTGAAATGAGTTCTTTGAAAAACTTAGCACAGCTAGGCATCTCTACTAAAGCGTCTAATAGTCTAACGTTTAAGTGCAGGCTTTTAAACATTTCTAGATATTTCCCAAATTGTGCTTCCTGTTTCTCTTTCTTAAGCCTACCAAGGAAGGGTATCCTAGTTCGTGGAATGATTTCTGGGGCTTTAGGTGATACTGGATCTGGTGCAGTGACAGGGGTGTCACTAGGCACTGGATCAGTGGTCGGTTCAGAGATAGGAAGTTGATTTGAAGAATTATCTGAAGACTTCTCATTTCTGGTTTCTTTACCTCCTCTAGTGATGACCATGATTCCTCCTTGGTTCTCAACTTTTAAAAATAGTTGTTTAAGACTATCTTCTAGGTTTTTGATCAAATCTTCTGATATTTTAAGTAAAGCATCAATTTTATCTTGAAAATCTATTACTTGTTTGTTTATGTTCATTTGATCAACCATAAAATTAGTCAAAGTTTCATTATAGTGTTGTTGAGAATTTACGGTGGAATCTGACATATTAGAGGATAAAGGTTGCAGAAACTGAGTATGTGGGTTATTGGTTGGCCGCTGAATGAAAGGTTTAGAATGAAAGTTCGATTCAGGGTTTTTAACAGTAGTGACAAGAATTTCTTCCGTACCTTTACAAGGTTGAGGTGTAGAAGATTGAAGATCCTTGAAGACTCTGGAGAGATTGTCCACTTGAGCTTGCAGAGCTTCAAAGGATAGGCTTAAAGTACTAGTTACTTCCTTAGCCGGTTGCCAAACTCCCAGTCATGTTGATGCATTGCTATCGTCTCAACTAGCTCCCAGGCTTCTTCAGAAGTATGTGACATGAAATTTTCTTGAGAAGCAGTATCGAGGGTTGACTTGTGCTGAGGAGTCAGACCATTGTAGAATATGCAGATTAGGTTCGTCTTACCCATTTGATGATTCGGACATCTGTTAAGCATCTTCTTAAATCGTTCCCATGCTAGATAGAATGACTCATTGGTTTCCTGTCGAAAACTAACGATATCATCCTTGAGCTTGGTTTGCTTGGAAAGAGGGAAAAACTTAGCCATAAACTTAGTAGCCAACTCTTCCCAAGTATGAATCGAATTGGGTTCGAGTTCATCAAACCAGGTTCGAGCATGCGAAGATAAAGAATAGGGAAAAAGATATAGTCGGGAGACTTCTCTTGAAATCCCTGATTGCTCACAGGAATCAGAAAGATTGATGAATCTATCCAAATGTGAATTTGGATCATCGAGCGGAAAACCGTGAAATTGGCAGAAGGTTTTGAGTAACTTGAAAACGCTAGGCTTAATTTCGAAGTTTTCGTCGGGTAGCACGATAGGTCCTCCTCTTCCCTCCAGTAGTGGTGCACAGGTTGAGGCGAGAGTAATACGATTCGTCATAGCTGATGAAGTTCGGGTTTGGTAGAAAAGAGAGTTTTGGAAAGGAAAGAACAGAAAAGGAACTTTCGGATGATATTGATCTTCCGAAAGGATCGCTAAATAACTAAGACAACTAAATTTCTAAATCGGTCGTTGTAGTCCCCGGCAGCGGCGCCAAAAACTTGATCGCGCCCAAACGGTCAGTCGGGTTCTCACCCCGTCGTCGGACCGTCCGTCGAGGCGCGGATCAGCGAAGTTTTAAAATTTTGTTTTATGCTGGGCCTAAGTATACTAAAGCTATGGATAAGTATAGCGATAGGTATGACCTAGGGTCGTTCTTCAAACTACAACGGGCATGGGATCTAGGACCTTAGTTATCTACGGGAATTTAGCTAGGGTTTTGAAAGAGGTTTTGGTTTGTTTTGGTTTTAACTAACTACTAATTATCTAAAAATACACTAAATTAAAGTAAAGTGGAGTGGAGGTGGGAACGAGAACTTACAGGTGAAGCGAGTGTTTACTATGATAATTACTCATGCTATTTAGGGGTAGTTAATGAGATAAAGCCTTAGTTAAGATGACATTAATATTTCCTAATGAGCCATAACTACTAGCCTATTATCTATCTAACGTAGAGTTGTCCGCAATCAGATAAATAATATGTCACATGGATAACAGTTATGAAATATAAACTACACCGGAAGTTGTCCCAAATGTAGCAACCAATTTAACCAACAACCATCCTCGAGTCTTGTCCCCCAATCTCGGACATTTGAGATATCCGAATCATGGCATGAATTGTTGAATAAACAAAAACATGAACATGGGTTTCCTACCGGGACAAGTTGGGATGGCCTGGTCTAACGGCTGATTAAATTGTTCATCATTATTCCATATAAATCATTTTAACTATTCTATGCATGTTAAACTGGCACATGCAATTGATAAATATTCGAAAACCTAATCATGTAACTAATCAGCATAACAGATACTAGCATGCAAACCCTAAGCAACAATCAAACAAGAACATGCAGAAAGGCAGCATAGCAGGGATCAATTTATGCAGAGTGACGGGGTACATGGTTAAGTCACAAGTGTCCCGAAAGTTCTCTCTAAGACACTTGTTAAATGGCCTGAATCTAATCTATCTCTAATCCTACACTCCGTGTCTCCCTCCGGTAATATTTCAACCAGGAGAACACCGGCCATGTCGAGTTCAACGATCATCAGACACAGAATAATTAGTGGCATACAACTAGCAATTTGTTAAGCCTAGAAGGATGTTACTAACCACAGCATAAGTTGGATAGATAAGCATTTGAGATTCAATTCATAGATTCAAATATAATTCAACAGCATACAAACATAGTAACATCATGATTTTAGTATAACTACCCTAGCATGGCAACTATCATAGCAAACACAGATTTGTCTAGCTAAGCATGGAAATAATCCTGGCAAGTAATTCTAAACAAGTATAGCAATAGCACAACATTATTTAAAATAACAAGATAGAGATTATAATAAAACCTGACAAAGCTGTATTACAAATCGTGCGACACCGCAGTCTCGGAGCACCTCCGTTACAATTAAGCTACTAATCTACTAGCTTAACTAATCTAATTAACTAACTAACTAATTTAGAGAGAGAGTAGTGAGAGAAAGTATGAAAAATGAGAAGGTGTGTGATGTGTTGGTATGTTGAAATGATGAAATGAGGCTTGTATTTAAAGAGATCGCACAACCGTATCCGTAGATCGTATCCAAACCTCCAAACGCACAACCGTATCGCAAAGGCAAATAAAAATCACATTTTTATCACCCAAACGGACGATACGGCTGAGCTTAGGACCGTATACGGCTGAACTGGACCGTATACGGCTGTGCATAGGGTGAATACAGCTGAACTGGACCGTATACGGCTGTGCATGGGCCGTATACGGCCTGCACAGACCGTATACGGTCTAGGTCCAGCCGTATACGGCCTGGACCAGCCGTATACGGCCTGGACCAGCCGTATACGGCCTGGTTCAGCCGTATGCTGGTTCCTCGGTTCTTCGTTTCTTCGTTCGGGCGTAACTTCTTCGTCGTTTATCCGTTTTGAGCGTTCTTTATATCCACGCGTTCGTATTTTCCTAACGAAGAAAATGACATAAGTTAGAGGTCACAATTCTTTGTGTAGCTCAAAAAGTGCTAGAACGAGTGAACGAGAATGCTCATGATCGTATTCGTTAGATTTATCGTGTTTTTCGACCATTTTAGATGACTTTTGAAACATTGTCTATATTTTGGCCCATGTGATGAGTTTTAATGATAAAGTATCTATTTTGATTAGTTTCGTCACATATTGGGCTAAAAAGGTGAGATTAATGCACCCAAAAACATGACTTTTTGCGTGTTATCAGTTGTATGGAACCAAACTTGAAATCATAAATCACATATGTGAAAGTTGTTACAAATGTGATATAACAATATATAATGATGTTATGATATGGAAATGGTGTGAAAATGAGCTAAAACTCGTAACAAAACACACACACACACACACACACATATATATATATATATATATATATATATATATATATATATATATATATATATATATATCGAACACAGACAAGAACAGAGTGCGTGAGGTTGGAGACGAACCAACCCAATCGGTTGGCTTGGGCCAGCCGATCGGCTGGAACAGATGAGCCGAACGGCACAACAAACTGAGCCGAACGGCTGGTTTGGTTGAGCCGAACGGTTTGCGACTTTTGCTCGAACGAACGAACGGGTTAGGATATGGACTGGACCGAAACGAGAAATGGACTAAGTGTATTGGGCCGAAACCCCAGCCGAACGGCTGGACTACCCGAGCCGAACGGCTAGCCCAAGCCGAACGGCTGGGCTACACTGTGGTTTGGGCTGGGCTGCAGAATGGGCCTGGGTTGCAAGCTGGGCCGAATACTCCTTGGGCCTAAGACAATGGGTTGGACCGAGAATTGTAAAAACAAATGAGTTAAATTAAATAAACGGGCCATTGGCCAAAACTTGTAATGGGCCAAAAAGATTATGTAATCGGGTTAAGTTATTGAGCCGAAAACAAAACAAATCGGGCTGAGCCTAATAAACTTTCAAACATAAAACATGACCTGATTCATTTAACGGAATGAGTATTCATAAAATGGAACTCATACACTCTATACATAAACTAACGAACGTTTATGATTCTATATATATATATATATATATATATATATATATATATATATGTATATACATAATTAATAGCAAATGACAAACCTATATGTATACTTTATATATACATACAAACGATGACTTTTCAATAACAATAACATTTATTTATTTATTTTATAAACGGAAATAAATACAATAAGAAGTTTTATAACAAATAAAACTTATATACGTTTTAATACGTAAACCACGTGTTTAGAACTTATATATATATATATATATATATAAATGTATATATACATACACGTTCAAATATCTACATACACGTGACAAATCTATAACTATCTAATTCTTCATGTATATGCACAAAAGGAACAAAACAATGTTCAAATATCTATATGTATGACTACATACGTGTATATACACTTGACAGGGTGTACGACGTGAGAAATAATAACAATATTTCAACACAACGTCACCAACAAATTTAACGACTTTAAGAAATCAACAATTTCTTCAAACATACAAACCGTTAACATAAGTTGATTAAACAAATCAAACGTACTTATGTTAATACATTTATTGTATATAGGCTAACACACCTTGGGCTATTACCTGTCGGCTGCTAGTTTTCCTTACCGAGCACATCACAGTGAGTTTACAGCCCCTACTTTTAAATGTTTCCTGCTTTTAAACACAGGGGTGTTAAACATAGAAATTGCATGCCAACACATGCAATCAAACTATAAATGCTTTATTGCTTTTATACAACTGTTGATTTGTGATATTACATATTCACTGTTATTTTGGGAATTTAGACAAGGTATCCTAGTACGGACCTAGACTTGGATTGTGTGCATGAAAGACCTCATGACATGCTACTGTAACCATTAGCTAGGTGACTCTAGCCACTGAGTATACAGATAGTACTATTGCCGTGACGACCCTCCTACGGTGGAGCGTATACTTAAATGTCCGTTCAGGCAAACAACATAAGTTCTGGTTGTGGTTTGGTTATAGGGTTAGGTCGCATTACTTTAACCTGCGAGGTTTAGCTCACCTCTCAGGGGATCACAGTCTAAGTAAATTCCCACATACTTTTAGGAAGAACGAATCCTACAACTGTTATATACCGGAAAACATATCGGTAATTTATTTTTACACTGGTAAACAACCAGTTACATATTTTGGGATGTCATCCCACATATAATTATACTATAGGGTGACAACCCTACATAACTTGTATTTTATAAATGAATAACAAATCATTTATACAAATTTGGTTTAACTAACCACATACATATACAAACCTGTAAATTCACTCAACATATTTGTTGACGACTTTCTCTATGTTTTTCAGGAAATTAGCTGGGTAAGAAATCGCATGCATTCAGGATGGACAACCCTGGACTAATTAGGATGCCACATACTGTTGGGCCCGCTTTTGGGGATTTCATTCGTATAACTGCAGACATTGCGGTCATACTTATGAAATCTTATTTTAAACTTACGTATTTTTGTTAAAACTGAAATGTTTTAAACTCCACTACTACTGTTACGACTTACATAGTCGTACTATTTTTGTAACAAATGTTTGAACTGGCATCCTTATCTATTATGTTGTGCAATAACCATATGCTCTGAGCATGTATGTATCTGTTGGTTGAGAATACTGTTCGCAGCCCCGCCACGTCATTTAAGCTTCCGCAAACTAATCACAACAAATTGTAATTACCATTTGGCGGGGTGTGACAGACTTGGTATCAGAGCCATTGGTTATAGCGAACTAGAAGTCTTTAAGTGACCTAAAACCTTAGAGACCTAGACTATAGCCTTGGCTAAAACATTCATTTCATGCATACACACTTTGCATACATCTAACATTCGACTGACACGTCACCTACGACTTCTTTGTCTCATCATGTCGAGGCACAGTCCGATCTATTTGTATGCTTCTAATGAGGAGCCGACTGAGGATTCCTACCATAGCGACGTTAGCACCAGAGTTGCGAGTCCACCAGTTCACCTGAGAGCTCTATCTGATGACACCTGTGATGCCTACATCACCCCACCACCTACTGCACATGTGGTCCCACCTGCTACTGCTCCCACTAACCCTACCACTCGTATGTTAGGGTCTACCTTTATGGCGACACGCCATACGACTGCTGGACCTTCCAGAGGACCGGTACCTAGGAGGACACCACGGATGTGTGTCCGAGACTTCCCTAGAGGACCACTTGTGCCCCGTGATAAGGCGCCGATGGCAGAGGAGAGGGTGATACACTGTGATGTGCCACCACAGAGGGTACCTAGGCTTTCTCACTTGGAGTGGATGACTCCTATGTTGGGGCGGTGGAGGTCGTTGGAGGGTTTTCCTTCTACTTTTGAGACCGGGGAGTCCTCCTGATCCTCCGCACCACTGCCTACTACTGGAGAGTCTATAGAGTTGACTCTCCCTACCATTGTGGCTATGATTCGCACATTGTTTCGCATTTCTGGTAGCAGGGGTGTTCACCTTGCCGAGCTACAGAGCGATGTCTCCCGTCTGGATGGGGACATGACAGACATACATGAGCATTGCCACTTCTTGTTGAGCAATGTGGTTGCTGCCAGAGAGATAGCCGAGACCGCACATGCCCGTGTCAGGGTGCTAGAGAGGCGTGCGAGGATAGCAGGGTTGATGATTGGAGCTTGTGTGATGATAGTTGTGCTGAGGATAGCTGTGGGGTTGTTTCTACCTCATTTTCATTAGACTTGTGTATGGCGGTTTGTGCCTACTGGGCATCAGACCGACCACTTTTGGATGATGGATATGTTAGTAGGTCCATCACGTGTTGTATAGACTAGTATCAGATGGGTAGATGTATGTATGTACTAGACATATACTAGACGGGAAAAATCTGTTGTTAGAATGGGTATAGGTATAGGAAAACCCATTGACTTTTGTATAGCGCTAACCGCAGATGGGGCGTATTTGGGATCCCATCTTGTTTTGTATAAAACTGTTGTATCAGCGCTACACCTTTTGATATAATATAACTTATGTTTGGTTGTATTTCGTATTCATTACATTCAACAACGACTTTAGTATTATATCTACATTTACATACGTGTGTTAGAAACGGTAGCCAATCAATAACATTTGATCAATCCTTGAAAACCATGAAACATACCATACCTTGATTATTGATTCCTATCTTGAATTTTCTTTAAACTCGATTGTGTTGAATGATGATGAAAAGAAATATGTATTTAGCATTATATAATGACGCCTGGCCAACGTGATTATATTGTACTAACTACATATGGGCGTTTCAAAGTCGTGCGACATCTTATACAAAATCTTGTCCTTCAATCCTTCATACTGTTCACTTGTTAAACAATGTGAAATCTTGTTCATCACATTCATTATCTTGGCTTTGACTTCTGCATTTTATTTCATCGCAGAACGGAATCATGCCACCAAAACGACGGATGACTAAGAACAGTCGATGAACGACTCCTTCTTCCATTCCTGAAACCGTTCCCCCACCCAACAACAATGAAACTACTGAACAAATGATAGCACGGCGAATAGCTGAAGGTATTGCTGAGTACGAAGCAAGCCGAAATCGCGAGAATGGAATGAATAACAGCGGGTCTACCCCTGTTAATACTGAGGCACCTGCGAATACTCGCCGAGGGTGTTCATACAAGACATTCCAGGCTTGTAAGCCAGTTACTTTTCGTGGCACCGAGGGTGCTATTGGAATTATACACTGGATAGAGAAGACTGAGTCGGTATTGGATATTGGTGACTGTTCACCAGACTGTATGGTGAAATATGCCACCTGCACCCTTGCTGACAAAGCCCTCACTTGGTGGAACAGTCAAGTCCAATCACTTGGACGACCAGCTGCCTACTCCATGTCATGGGAAGTACTGAAAAACATGATGTTGGAGGAGTTCTGTCCCCGTAGTGAGATGCAGAAAGTCAAAACTGAGCTGTGGAACATCACTATGATTGGTGCCGATGTCACTGGTTATACAACCAAGTTTCAGGAACCAGCACGTCTAGTGCCACATATGGTGACACTTGAGTACAAGCGCATCGAGCGTTATGTATATGGTCTGGCACCGCAAATCAGGAGTTTGGTTACATCTTCCAAACCTGACACATTCAGGAGCGTTGTTGTTTTAGCGCAAAGTCTGACCGATGAGGCAGTTAGGATGGGAACACTGACCAAGAAAACTGCATCGGGCAAGGTTAAGCCGAGCAGTACTGAAGCTGTCAGTTCTGGAGGTACAAAGCGTAAGTGGAATGACAGAGGAAGTGACCGTCAGGGTCAAACAAATAAGAAGGGGTCTGGGAACTCAAAGTCCTATGCTGCCACCACTGTGGAATCAAAACCATACTTGGGTAACAAACCTAAGTGTGACAAATGTAGCAAACACCATGAGGGTGAATGTTGGTATTGCAACAACTGTAGAGGTTGGGGTCACAAAATCCAAAACTGCAAAGCTAACCCTACCCCTAAGGAAAACACAGAACGCCAAAACCAAGGGTGTTTTGAATGTGGCGACACGAGGCACTATCGGAACCGTTGCCCTCGACTCAACAACCAAAACCCCAACAACAACAACCAGAACAACCAAAACCGCAACAACACCAACAACCGTGGTAACAACAACCGTGCCAACAACACCATCAATCAGCCAGCTCAAGGAAGAGCATTTGTGATTGGAGCACAAGAGGCACGCCAGGACCCTAACACCGTCACTGGTACGTTTCTTGTAAACAACCATTATGCCTCTGTGTTAATCGATTCAGGTGCTGATTTAAGTTTTGTGTCTAATGAGGATAGACCACTATTAGAACTTGAATCACGTAAGTTAGATAACAAATATACTATTGAACTAGCCGATGGTGAGTTAATCGAGTCAGAAGAAATAGTACCGGGATGCACCTTGGAATTAGAAGGTCATCTCTTCGAAATAGACTTACTACCAGTTAAGCTGGGAAGTTTCGACGTTGTAGTCGGCATGGACTGGTTGTCTAAGAACCGCGCCGAGATCATTTGTTACGATAAGTTGGTACGCTTACCACTACCGACAAGAGAAACTCTCATGGTCAAAGGTGAGAAACGAAAAAGTGCCACAAAAATGATTACTTGCATGAAAGCCAGTAAGTATCTCCGAAAGGGATACCAAGCATTTTTGGCACACGTTGTAGAAAAGAAGTCCGAGGAATGACGTATGGACGACGTACCTATTGTACGTGACTACCCGGGAGTATTTCCTGACGAGTTACCAGGATTACCACCCCCACGACAGGTTGAATTTCATATCGACCTAGTTCCTGGAGCAGCACCAATTGCTCTTGCACCTTACCGTCTTGCTCCATCAGAAATGCAAGAGCTGTCTGCACAACTGCAGGAACTCTTAGACTTAGGATTCATCCGACCGAGCTTTTCACCTTAGGGAGCTCCGGTTTTGTTCGTCAAGAAGAAGGATGGATCAATGCGAATGTGTATCGATTATCGGGAACTGAACAAAGTAACTATTAAGAATCGATATCCACTACCCCGCATCGATGACTTGTTTGACCAGTTACAAGGGTCAAGTTACTATTCGAAGATCGACTTGCGATCTGGTTACCATCAGCTGAAGGTTCGGGATGAGGATATTCCTAAGACTGCGTTTAGGACTCGGTACGGTCATTACGAGTTCCTAGTCATGCCATTCGGACTGACGAACGCACCAGCAGTGTTCATGGACCTCATGAATAGAGTATGCAAACCTTATCTTGATAAGTTCGTGATTGTGTTTATCGATGACATATTAATATACTCCCGAATGAAGGAGGATCACGAGAAACATCTGAGAATGATTCTTGAATTACTGGAGAAAGAGAAGCTTTACGCAAAGTTCTCTAAGTGTGAATTTTGGATGCGCGAGGTTCATTTCCTTGGTCATGTGATCAATAACAAGGGAATTCATGTGGACCCATCCAAAATCGAGGCAATTAAGAACTGGGAAGCCCCGAAAACACCATCCAAGATACGACAATTTCTTGGGCTAGCCGGCTATTACCGACGCTTCATCGAGAACTTCTCGAAAATAGCCCAACCACTTACCGCTCTAACTCAAAAGGATAAGAAATTTGATTGGGGCGAGAAGCAAGAGATTGCTTTCCAATTGTTGAAACAAAAACTAAGTACCGCACCAATCCTATCACTACCTGAAGGAGTAGAAAACTTTGTTGTCTACTGTGATGCTTCACATCAGGGATTGGGTTGCGTGTTGATGCAAAATGACAAAGTCATTGCTTACGCGTCCCGACAATTGAAAGTTCACGAAAAGAACTATACGACGCATGACTTAGAGCTAGGAGCTGTTGTTTTTGCACTTAAGATTTGGAGACACTACCTATATGGTACGAAGTGTACAATTTTCACAGACCACAAGAGTCTCCAACATATATTCGACCAGAAAGAACTCAACATGAGACAACGTCGTTGGGTCGAATTATTGAACGATTGCGACTGTGAGATTAAGTACCACCCGGGCAAAGCAAACGTGGTAGCTGATGCCTTGAGTCGTAAAGAACGAGTCAAACCCCGTAGAGTTCGAGCTTTAGGTTTGACAATCCACTCGAATCTCATTACTCAAATTCGTGATGCTCAACAATTAGCATATATTCCCGAACGCCTTAAGGAAGAATCCTTGAATGGGATGGAGAAACAACTTGAAACCAAAGACAACGGAGTGTTATACTTCATGAACCGAATTTGGGTACCATGCGTAGACGAATTGCGCCGATTGATTTTGGACGAAGCACATAAGTCCAACTACTCGATACATCCTGGTGCAGATAAGATGTATCACGACTTGAAAGGATTTTACTGGTGGCCTGGCATGAAACGAGACATTGCCACATACGTTAGTAAGTGTTTGACTTGTGCAAAAGTCAAAGTTGAATACCAAAAGCCGTCGGGGCTTTTGCAACAACCCGAAATGCCTAAATGGAAATGGGAACACATCACAATGGACTTCATCACGAAGTTACCGAAAACAACATCCGGAGTTGACACCATATGGGTGATTGTTGATCGATTAACGAAATCAGCCCACTTCCTTGCTATTAAAGAATCAGACAAAATGGAGAAACTGGCTAGAATCTATTTGAAAGAGGTCGTTTCTCGACATGGTGTGCCATTATCTATCATCTCTGATAGAGACGCATGATTCACTTCTCATTTCTGGCAAACAATTCAACATGCACTGGGTACTAGACTCGACATGAGTACTGCTTACCACCCACAAACTGACAGCCAGAGCGAGCGAACGATACAAACGCTCGAAGACCTGTTGAGAGCATGTGTGATAGACTTTGGAGGTAATTGGGATACTGATAGTGCCCTAGACGTTGGACCTAAGTGATGATTGACTGCTATTGAGAGGCGGAATCACTCAATTGCACTTAACACTAACAAACACAAACCGAAAACAATTGATTCAAACAAAGTAGAAGTGTTTATTAGATTGAATAACGTATGGAACTTGATTACAGAAGGATTAGTCGACAAATGGTGCTAGGGTTTCGTCAACCCTAGCCAGAAACCCGTAGGTTTGTATACTAAAAGTCAGCCGACATGCATCACTTGTGGAAGTGTCGCATGTGGCCGCCTTCATGCGTCACTTACCTAAGTGACGCTATGCGTCACTAAAGAAAGTGACGCCTAACCTAAAACGTAAGTGTCGCATATAACAAAAACTATATTTTCACTATAAGACTAACGAAACTTATTACAACTCGATAAACCAACTGACAGACAACCTAATATGCATCAACAAACTCCCCCGTGTCTTCAGCTTGGTCTTCAAAATCTTCAAAATATTTGAGTCTTTAACTATTTCCATCCAGCAGGAAATACACCACCAGCGTGTACTCCATTGGCTACGCAGATATTGATAATCTTCTGAAATTTAATAGCTTCAGCTCTATCTCTTTCTTTGAACTGAATCTTGTTCTGATGTAGTCTTTTCATATCTTGTTCAGAAAGATTAATCAAACTCAAAGGTTCAAATACACAAAATCTATTTCTCTTCAGACCCCACGTAGACCTCCTTTTAGGTTGAACAGCATCCCACGCTGTTTTCTCTTCATTCTCCAAATCTGCATCTAAAGACCCCGAATCCGTAGCTGGTTCCGATTTTGGAATAAACACAATCACAGCTTCACCAGTAATATCATCATATTCCCAGTATAACAACCTATTCAAAAAGTCCAAAGGAATGATCTCTAAAGGTATCTTCTGTAAGCATTTTGCTGGTGGATAGATCATCCTTACAATTGGTTGTCGTGTAACCGGATCCAACTTCTTCTTAAACTTATATCTCATACCCAATGTTGGTTTAATCAGATTATACTTCTTGCTGTTAATCTCCCGACGAATAACCACTTGAAAGAAATCAGCTCGTGAATCTCGAGCACGGTTGATCAAGGGTATCTGAGATAGTCTTTGAAGCTCACACTTTGGCAAAGTACTTATTTTATAAAACTTTAAGTTGAAGTACTGAATGCCATCACTCCTTTTAATCATGAATACCGAATTATTCACATCAAATTTCCAGCTTTTTATCAAACCCGTGTAATCAGTTCTGACTTTGTAGAATTTACACGTAACTGGTACCTCAGCTATAGGTTTAAGCACTATGTCAGGCTTTATCATTGAAGATTGAGCTGTAGAAGTTGATTGCTCATTAGTTTCTGTCTCAGAATCATGACCTAATTCATCTTCTGAAGAATCCGATTCGATAATAGGAGCATCATCGTAACATTCATCACTTTGAAGCTACTCCCCCTCAACCTCAACTTCATCATTTCCTTCAAAGAAATAATCCTCTGCCACTGGATCATTTACCATATCTTCCTCAGGTATCGGTGTATTATCATTCATCATATTTTGCAGAAATGTAAGATCTACGTATGAATAATCAACAGCGATTGGTCTTGCCTGACCCTGAACCTCAACAAAATAATCCAAAGAGATATTTTCATTAATAGCAGAAGGATGTACATTTTCTGGTTCCGGGGAAGGAGTTACATTTGTTTCTAACTCTCTTGGACCTACCTCCCCCGAAACACTTGTAACGGATTCCAATTCTAACAACCTAGATGACAGATTCGTCACTTGAAGCTGTAGATTGTCAACCTCAGCAGCTTTGCGTTCCAAATCCTGTATCTGAGAGGCTTGTAACGGATTCCTCGGCACATGGACCCTGCCAGCAGAGATCCGTCTCAGTATACGCTTAAAGCGTCAAGGATCGGCAAGCTGAATACCATCAAAAGCAGATTGTGGGGGCACGTCACCCTCAGAATCGGGTGGAGTGGGCCCACCATCATCAGAATCAACCTCGACTCGGTCAACACGATCAATATCGTCTAAGTCTTGAGCTATATCAGCATCAACCAAATCGTCCTCGTTGACCGGAGGAACGACATCATCCTCAAAGCCATGATCGCGCGGCGCAACATAGTTTTCGTTTACTATGTGCCCGAAGAGTTCGCGATCCGCCAAAACCGGCTCACCCTTTGGCGCGAGCTTGCAGTCGTTGAAGACTCGCAATAGCATAGGCGTCGGTACCAAAAGAGACCTCTGATCCGGTGCAATCTCGAGGTTCAGATCGTTCAGTAAAAGCTGCACAAACCTCGGATACTGCAGCCATTTATCCTTACCAGCTCGGATATTCTCCACCATGTTGCCGAAAATGTAACCGCTGAAGTTGTACGGCTTATTGTAAACTAGGGCCAACATGAGAGATAATGTGAGGTGGCTAGCAGCATCGCATCCCCCTTTCCTCGGAGATAAGCAGACGATAACAATATGGCACAAGTACCTCCATACCCTGCAGAGATACTGCTTCCTGAAGTCAGAAAGCTGATTTGCCGGATAACCCATCCTCTGAAGTCCCCCATAGATAAACATGGTAGGGAACATAGTGGGCATCGTAGAGTTGTCAGTAAACTGGAGAACCCGTTTAATCGAATTCTCGGTGATCTCGATCTCCTCACCAAACATTGTTGATACAATCCTGGGAACATCACCCTGAACCCTGATCACCGCATGATCATAAAACTCCTCAATTTGGTTCATATAAACCGGAGTCGATGCGGTAATAGCATAATGAATCCTGGAACGGAGAAGAAAATCTATCATCGGCCTGAAAGGCGCCGAATTGGCGTGCGTGGATTCCAAAAATGCCGTGATGTTGTGACGGGTGTTGGTGCGGTGGTAATAGTTCTGTAGGTCAGCCATCTGTAAGCTAAAATACAAACAAAAATAACCGAAAGCGTTATAGAGTTAGCCCGAACACAGATACGTTAAAAAATGAAATTTTACTTTAGGCGTCACTTATGGTAAGTGACGCATGGCCACTACCGACACTTAGGAAGTGTCGTATTATATAGTACTCAAAATTAAAGTTAAAGTATAGCGTCACTTATGATAAGTGACGCTATCAAGCGTCACTGATGTAAGTGACGTTTGTATTTTGTGAGTTAAAGTATACGACACTTAAGAAGTGACGGGTGAAGAACATGCGACATTTAACATAGTGACGGTATCCTAAGGGAGTCCCTTAAGAAGTGATGGTATAAGTGACGTATAGACATAGGCGTCACTTAGACAGTCACTTGGGGAAGTGACGCATTTAGAGGCGTCACTAGGATGAGTGACGGTCTTAACAATTAAAGCAAGTATATGCGTCACTACACGAGTCACTTAAGAAGTGACGCAAAAATAAGCGTCACTTATTTAGTGATGGTATGGGCTTTCAAAATTACCAAATAGCGTCACTTGAGGTAAGTGACGCATGAAGTGACGCAACGATGAAGATCATCGTGTCATTGTTCATACCCAGATTTCAAATTTGGGGTTTTCGAAAAGCGAAGTTACCAGGGTGTGCGCATGGTAAAAACGAGTATTACACACCCTTTATTACACGAAAACATTAACAATTCAAGCATTTAATCGAACGAATTCCAAGTTAAACCCAAACCGTAACCCTAATTCAAATATACAGCATGAATATCAAAGGAACGAGGTTAAGGTTAGTACCAAATAGATCGTGGGAATGAGGGGAACAAAGATGTAAAACAGGAATGCACGAATAAGCCGTAGAAATCACGAATCGATCGAAGGAAAAACGCACAGCCGAAGTGACGCAGAGACAGTATGAGTGTCGGTATGTCAGTGCAAGTGACGCTATGAGTGTTTGAAAAGTGGTGAGGTTGAGTGTCATGGGGAGGAGTATTTATACACCAACCCTAGTATGCGTCACTCAACCCGGCACTTAAAGCGTAGCTTACCCCGACACTTACTGCGTCACTAGAGTAAGTGACGCAGTATCGTATGCATCACTGGCAGCGTCACTTATGAAAGTGACGCGCAGTTCACTTTTTGTGAAAAAGTTGTGATTTTATCGTTTTTCGCGTTGTGATTTCGATACTCAAATTTGAAAAAGTAACTGTAACTTGGATTAAACTAATTTAGATAAAATAAAACGCATACAAGAATGTAAATTTACAACTAGAAAATTAACACATGCTTTTTGGTGACGGAGTTGATATAGTCTGGTTAGGGATCATATCGGAATAACATGCATTTATTAGGAACAGTAAGTGTTATTTCGATCATCAGTACATTTGTCCTCTTTAAATTTACTTGACATACAAAAAACACTTTTTATAAAAATTATTACAAAACGATTATTAGTATATTTTTCCACTTAAACATGTTACACTTACATCTAGGAGGTATTTTATTATTGTTGGTATGTGCATTTCGCTGTGGTTCCCACCATAGATATACATCTTAACTTAAGACATAGACCATGTTTCCATTTACAGATAGAATATAAGAAAATCAATTTTAAGAATCAAGTCAGCGGTGACAGGTCTGTACTTACGTACAACAGAGCGACATAGCTTGATTCAGGTTTAAGCAAAACCAGACTTGGTCAAACCCTTTTGGCGACCTTGTAAGGTATCTTAATTTTAAAGACTTTTCAAGTACTTTCACTTGTGTTTGCTTAATTTTAAAGTATATATTAACAGAAGCCAGGTCTATACTTACGTATAACAGAGGAAACTGTCAATATATACCCCCAAATGATATCAAATAAACATCTTTCATGAAAGCATGCCTAGTATAAGTAAGAAATTAAGACTTTTGTCATACATCTGATGATAGTGTACCACTTGAAATAGACAATTAAAGATTAAGCTTTTTAAGACTTCTCAAAGAGTTTTGCATAACATGCCTACTAATATATCGTATGATGAAGACAATGTTTATAAAAACTGTTTTCAATACGTCAGATAAATCTACTGACACATCCAAGATAAACCTTAAATTTCCATTTTTAAGCATGTCACCCGATGTACTATCATATCCCAAGTTGTTTACAGACACAACTTCAACGTCTATTTTTTAAAATGTAGCAACCTTGCATTTCTTTAATACTAGAAAGTATAAAGAGTGGCAGTTGCGTAGTTGCCCATTTTTTTTCTTTTTTTTTAATAAAACATTACTTTAAAACCAATCCAAGTCACAAATTACTTTTTCGTGGTAAAGAACCTTAGACCGATCATGTTGACTAATTCATCAAATCAGGCTCTAGAAAAAGCCTTAGTGAATAAGTCAGCATTTTGTTTTAGGGTATCTATATGGACAAGGTCGATAAGGTGTTTCTCATAGCAATCCCGTATAAAGTGAAACCTAATTTCTATGTGTTTGGTTTTAGAGTGTTGTACGGGATTACGTGTGATTGATATGGCAGCAGTATTATCAATATGTATAGGAGTCATAGTTAAGAGTAACCCGTAGTCGCGCAGTTGGTGCTGGATCCAAAGAACTTGAGAACAGCAGCTTGCAGCAGCAATGTACTCGGCCTCCGCTGTTGAAGTAGAAACCGTAGTCTGCTTTTTGCATTGCCACGACACCAATCGGGATCCAAGGAACTGACATCCTCCTGTTGTTGACTTCTTATTGATGTTGCAGCCATCGTAATCTGAATCTGAATAGGCAGAGAGCGTAAAATTCTTCTCATTGGAGTACCATAGACCGAGAGTGGGTCTATATTTGAGATAGCCAAAAATCCGCTTCACCGCCTTCATATGAGAAACCTTTGGTCGTGCCTGATATCTTGAACAAAGTGAAACAGCAAAGACGATATCAGGCCTTGAAGCAGTGAGGTACATTAGAGAACCTATCACCGAACGATAATTTTTTTCTTTGCAGTCCTCATCATCATCAGCAGGTCCAAGATTATGGTTGAGTTCAATAGGAGTTCCATAAGGCTTACAAGTGAGCATGTCATATCGTGTCAACATGTCATTGACATATTTTGACTGATGAATATACATTCCTTTGGATGACTGCTCAACTTGCACACCGAGAAAGAAAGTGAGATCTCCCATTGCACTCATCTCGAAAGCTGACTTCATGACCTCTTCAAATTCCTTACAGAGAGCCTCATTCAACAACCCAAAAATAATATCATCGACATACACCTGAACAAGTAACAAATCATCCTCTTTCCCTTTTGTGAAGAGAGTACTGTCGATGTTGCCCCGAGTAAAACCATTTTCCAACAGATGAGTAGCAAGCCTCTCATACCATAGGCGAGGAGATTGATGAAGTCCATACAATGCCTTATTTAGTTTGTAGACATAATTTGGATTCACCGAATCTTCAAAACCCGGAGGCTGTTGAACATATACTTCCGTATCAATTTGACCATAAAGGAATGCACTTTTGACGTCAAGTTGCTTGACACGAATCCCTTGAAATGATGCAAAGGCCAAAAAGATACGAACGGATTCCAATCTGGCGACAGGGGCAAAAACCTCATCATAATCTAGTCCCTCTACTTGAGTATACCCTTGAACAACTAGTCGAGCTTTGTTCCTTGTAACGACCCCTCGATCATCCTTCTTTACTCGATATACCCATCTAGTGCCTTTTGGATCAGCACCCTTGGGTAAAGGTACTAGGGTCCACACTTGCAGCTTGTGAAATTGCTGCAGTTCATCTTGCATGGCCTCGACCCAGGATGGATCTTGTAAGGCCTCCGAGACTTTCTTCGGTTCTGTTTGGGAAAGATGGCATGAATTGACGGTTGCCATAAATCCCAAAACCTGATCAGCTGAAGTATGCTTATCTTCAGCAGATTGCTTTGCCTGATTTCTCGTTTGAACAATAGAATGAGGATCACCAATGATATTTTCAACTGGGTGATTCCTATGTATCTGGGTAACTGGAATAGCATCTGGCACAAGATTTAATTCCAAGTTGTTTAAATCACCTTCAGTGGCAGAAGCAACTTCGTTCTCTTCATTAGTGAAGAAACGAGAATAATCCATGTCTTCTTCATCCTCTAAGAGAGGCATATCTGGATCATGTGGAAGATCCTCGGCATTGACAGTGTTTGAAGAAGAAGGGATGGCAGTAGTTGGTGGTGTGGGAGGAGGTACAGATGCAGTAGAAGTAGTGGATGTAGGTGCAGGCGTTTGTTGTGTTGGAGTAGGTGTGGGAGTGGATGTCGTATCGGGAATTGGATTGGATGTAGTAGGAAGAGAATCGGATGTTTGTTGAAAAACATCGAGTCCATGAAGCATTGTAATTAACTCTTCTGTTTCGTCGTCCTCCGGAACATTGAAAGAACTGAAGAGTTTCCCATAATTGAAGAACCAATCCGGACCCGTTCCTTAAGGTGGTTCCGTATACCTTAAGCATTTGACCTCAAAGTGTTCCTCTATCTCGTTTGTTGATTTGTTGTATACTCGTTTGTTTGGAGAGTTGACCGAATATCCAAGAAAAATCCCTTCAACAGCTTTATCACCAAACTTAGAGACACGTTCTTTGGTAATCATTATCAAACAAGGACACCCAAATGGCTCCAGAAACTGCAAATTCGGCTTGCGGTTATTGAATAGCTCATAACATTTTTTGTTCTTCTTCTTAACCAAGAGCACCCGATTCAAAACATAACAGGCAGTATTAACTGCCTCGGCCCAGAAGATAATAGGCAGCTTTGAATCTGCTAGCATAGTGCGAGCAGTTTCAATAATGGTCCTATTCTTCCGTTCTGCAACTCCATTCTGTTGAGGAGTTCTTGGAGCACTGAATTGATGATCAATACCCCTAGAAGCACATAATAATTCAAGAGTTGAGTTCTTGAATTCGGTTCCATTGTCACTTCGCAGTCTCTTCACCTTTAAGTTGCACAAATTTGCCAACTTATCCAACAAGTAGACCAAAATTCCCGCAGTTTCATCCTTCGTTGCGAGAAAGTATACCCACGAAAACCGTGAGTAGTCATCCGTCACTACCAAAGAGTAAGAGCGACCACCAATGCTCTTCGTAGAAACCGGACCAAAAAGGTCCATATGCAGTAATTCCAACGGAGCATCTATTGAATTCACAACCTTAGACTTATGGGATTTCTTATGGAGTTTGCCCTTGTGGCAAGAAACACAGTCATCCTTCAAAGCGAAGGACTGTTTCGGAACTCCACAAACTAAATCGTTATTAATCAGAAAATTCATTTTCCGGAAATGAATATGTCCCATCCGTCTGTGCCAAATGAGTGATTCCTTTTCTGAAGCCTTGGAGAGTAGACAAGTGAATTCACTTGTAGTCTCCACTGTTCTCATGTTCATTACATATGTGTCATTTCTTCTAGGTGCTCGCATTAACACCCATTCCTCTGGAATGACATTCCCCGGCTTCAATATAACACACTCAGTCTTTGTAAATGATGTGGTATAGTCCTTATCACAAACTTGTGAAACACTTAGCAAGTTATGTTGAAGTTCGGCCACATAATTTACATTCTCAAAGCTAACCCTTCCATTTGTTAGCGTTACTCTCCCAGAAATAGTTCCCCCCGTATCTCCTGCAAAGGCCACATGTCCTCCTGCGTATGGTTTAATATCCACAAGAAGAGACACATCACCAGTCATGTGTCACGAGCAGCCGCTGTCCACAAACCATTCGCTATCTTTCACACGTTCAGACTGCTGCAACACATAAAAATGAGGAGATAAGTGAGAAACGGTGACCCAAGCCTTTACAGCCTTAGGTCGACCATAGTCATCAACAATAAGCACATCAGATAAAACTCTATTTTTAAACAAATCAGATTTTGTATCTGATGTGTTATTATTGATGACAGTTGAGTCTTCAGTAGACTCTTTTATTTTCCAAACCTTTGATGGTTCTGGAGTTGGCTTGGAAATAATGTCGGGCTTTGGTTTTGACAAAGAATTTTGCCCAACATTACTTACTTTCTCAGCAGGCTTAGGAGAGTTGGAGTGATGCCTAGAAGGTGATTTTGAAAAATAATTTCTGTAGAATGATGTCCTAGGCATATCTCTCCCATAACGCTGATGTGAAAGTTTGGGACAGTCCCGGATCAAATGTCCTTGTTTCTTGCAGTAGAAACAAGAACGAGTCTCTATAAACTGTTGAGGCGAAGGATTTACTTCAGGAAGTGGTGAAACATTTCTAGAACATGAACATTTCGTACACGTCTTAGAGAATGCTTGTTTTGGTTTATAGGTTGAGGCAGAAGTTTTATATCAACATGAACCTTTTCATTTGTCACCTGTTGAGTTTGAAGTTTCACATTTAAAACTTTATTTTCCTTTTTATTTTGAACCTTTGTTACAGGTTCAACTTTTAAAGTTTGTTTTTCAGGTTTAGCCTCAACCTTCTTAAACTCAGGATATTCCTGATCAGTAATATCCTCTATCTCAACAATCTCATCAGTATGAACTGGAGACTTACTTTCAGCTTTAACAAACTGAGGCAATGGATAATCTTGCCTCTTGGATTTCTCCTTTGTCAGTTTGTTTAGCTTGGCTTCTTTGGCCTTGATACCATACAGTTTGGTATAATCAACTGAAATCTCCTCAAGGTCTTCCTTAGCAAGCGGGGGACAATATTCAGCATGAGAAGGTGGTGGTACTTGGTTATAGCCAAGACCTTCCTTCTTTTTGCCGCTTGCCCCTTGCTTACTAACTATCTCATTAAAGACTTGAGTTGCGGATGTTGAACCTAAGATTTTGCTTTTATGATTGTCAAACTCATTTTTCAAATCAGATAGTTCTTTAGTCAACAATTCAATTTCGATAAGATAACTCTTAATTGCATCTTGCTGGCTAAAGACCTTTGCTTTAAAGGTTTCGGTATCTAATTTATGAGCCTCAAGGTGTTGTTCATAAAGTTTTTCATTATCTAGCAAAAACTTATTAGATTCGGTAAGTTTAACTATCTTGTCCCGCATATCTAAATTGTCTTTCTGATAGGCCTCAAGGGATTCAGTCAATTTAATACATGAAACACAATTGAAAGGCTCATTAGATTCATTTGGTACCTCAGGAGTAATGTGAGCCATCAGGCATTGAAACTGTGCAGCCTGAGCACTCCAGTCAGAAGCAGTTGGCTCAAAAACGATCAAAGCATTATCTACAGCCAACGATTTAGCTTCTTCTTTCTCATTTGCCTTGGGCGGATCCGGCTTAGTAAGACCCGACGATGGCATCCTGGGTTTCTCACATTCCCTTGCAAAGTGACCAAGGTTCTGACAGTTGTAACATCGAACTTGCTTTTATCGAACCCAAACCTAGTCTTCCCATTGCCTTCCAAGCTCTTCCGTCCCGTCCTCTGCAAGAACTTCTGAACCCTCCTTGAAATCATAGCTATGTTCCAAGTTAAATCCATCTGTTCCAAGTCATCATCATCCAGCTGAGCATAATCTTCTTTGGTCATTTCCAAAGTAGTATTTGGTTGAGTAACCAAATCTTTGTAAGAGTTGAGGAAAGCTGTATAAATCGCAGCTTGCTCTTGGATAGCTGGTGATGCTGAAACCTGCTGTTGTGTTCCTTGATTTGTGCAGGTTGTGCCGGAAACATAGGCAGCATGTGAAGCCCCAGCTGAATAGGATGGAGAATTGGTATCCGATATGAATGCCATTCCTCCATAACTCTTACCAGAGTTAACTTGGCTTCCATAAAGTGAAGGATTTTGTACCAATCCATTTGACTTGCACTCCTTCTTCTTCAATTCCATAGCGTGGGCTTGAAGAACTCCTATTAGCTGATCCAAAGTCATCCCTGCCAATTCTTGATTTTCCTTCAAGAATTGGACTTTCACATCCCATGCACTTGGTAAAACATCCAACAACTTCTTATTAATCTCAAGTGCAGTGAGATTATATCCTCCTTCAGTTAATTCACTCACCAGTTGTGAGTACCGAGTAAACAATCCAGAAGTTATCTCATTAGGTAAGGAGTCAAACAGATCGTACTATTTCTTAATCAATTCCAACTTAGCCTCCTTGTATTTCTCATTTCCCCCACACCTCGTCTCTATTGCCTTCCATAAGTCGTAGGTTGTGTCATGAGTTTTAAACAGTCTCATGACATCCTTTGTTAAACACATACAGATAGCTGAATGTGCTTTCCTTTCTATTTGATAATCTTTCTTTTCTTGAGGTGTCATCGCAGTGAAAGATTTTGGTGGAGGAACATTACGATAGTTTCCTTCAGCTATTGGAGCCTCATATCTTTGTTTTAATGGGCCCCAAAGTTCTGGACAATGAAAATCCACAAATTGTTCAAATCTGTCTCTCCAGTATGCATAGTCCATGTCTGCAGTGAATAATGGAGGTTTATTGTTGGAACCAATATCATTTCCTTGTTTTATCATCTCCCTAATCCCTCTGATATCTTCCTTGTCAGCGGCCATTTAAAAGATTAACCTGAAAATTAACTCAAAAACGAGAACTTGCAAAATAATTAGTAACAAAGGCGTCACTTGGTAAGTGACGCACTCAAGTGTCGCAACGACTAGCGTCACTTGGTAAGTGACGCTATCGAGTAACGGATGAAGTGACTGATGACACTGTAATCAAGTGTCGCTCAATTTAGCAAGTGACGCACTCAAGTGTCGTACTTGAGTGACATACTAAAACTAGTAGGCGTCACTAGTAAAAGTGACGCAATAAATCAAAAGGAGTCACTAACAGAAGTGACGCAATAAATCAAACAGGCGTCACTAACAGAAGTGACGCTTGATACACAAGTGACGTGCAGCAGTGACGCACGTAAGTGATGGTGGATTAGAGTGGACGGCACTTAAGTTAAGTGTCATATAAACCTCAAATGACGCTTCAAGTGAGGCGTTCAAGTGACGGTAAAACCCTAATTTGAGATTACGAAGTGCCGCTATAAGTGACGCGTTCAAGTGACGCAGCGAGTGTCGCAAAACGGCTGTAAAATCCCAAAAACCCTAAAATTCAAATTTTCGTGAACCAAACAAAAATTCCTTGAACCCTAATGGACGAAACCTGTTGTTAATGATGAATATTGTCTGGAAATCACCTTGTCAACTCGAAATCCGTAGATATTCTCAATTCTAGATCCAAAATAAACTGAAATCAATCCAAAATGTCTTCAAAACGTCAATCTAAACACCTATTGGCTCTGATACCAGTTGATAGTGGCCTAGACGTTGGACCTAAGTGATGATTGACTGCTATTAAGAGGCGGAATCACTCAATTGCACTTAACACTAACAAACACAAACCGAAAACAATTGATTCAAACAAAGTAGAAGTGTTTATTAGATTGAATAACGTATGGAACTTGATTACAGAGAGTTTTAGTCGACAAATGGTGCTAGGGTTTCGTCAACCCTAGCCGGAAACCCGTAGGTTTGTATTTATACTAAAAGTCAGCCGACATGCGTCACTTGTGGAAGTGTCGCATGTGGCCGCCTTCATGCATTCTTACGCTAATTTCCTGATTTAGTTTAAAACAAAACTTTTTGATGTGATGTAAGCCTAGCAGCCCTGTACTTTCAAACAAAAAGTATTACTAATACATAAGTATTTAAAGTTACGTACAAATGTATCGGGACGAACCCGACAGATAAATACCGCAAGAGTTGATGACATAATATAATTAATAATTCAATTATTAATTACGAGTACTATTGTATTTATAACCTATAGATAAAATGAGTTAAATATACGTTTAACATAAAACGTATTATAAAACGAACAGAAACAATTTTAAAATGCATTCAAAAATCAAGATGAGGAAAATTCAAATTTTCTCATTCATTCGGAAACATTTGTAACATTACCTCAAATTATGAACCCGAAATTCGACTGAAATTTGGCACCCAATCGAATGATAGCAGTCCAATGTACAAATTTGTACAACAGTCCAAAATAATGAAAACATCATTATTCCGAATTTAAATAACGAACCAGGAGAGCATCTACAAAATAAAAATATAAAATGTTTACTTTCATATTGCTATAATTATACCCGTACCCGAAATTAACGGGCTAAATATCCCACCAACCTCAAATAATTGAGGAGGCAGTATGATTATACTGCAACTCTCGTTTGATTTTATACATTCCCACCTCCTTCTTCTGTGATTTTCTTAACACACACACACCACATCAAGAATCATCTTCAGTTCCAATCTTCATCTTCTCCTTCACTGAGTAGCAGCAAGCAGTAGAAGCAGTAGGACAACACATCAGAATCATCATTTTCTTCGTATCATCATCGCCACCATCAACTTCACCTTGTAAGGAACTTCAATTTCTTCGAATTTCATAATAAAATTTCGTTATGTAACATATATATATATATCATAATCCATGTATATAACACATAAATTTGATGATTGTTTGAGTTGTTCTTGAGATGGGTTGTATGGAACCAAACTTGAAATCATAGATCACATATGTGAAAGTTGTTACAAATGTGATATAATATTATATAACGATGTTATGATATGGAAATGGTGTGAAAATGAGCTAAAACTCGTAACAAAACACGTATATATATATATATATCGAACACAGACAAGAACAGAGTGCGTGAGGTTGGAGACAAACCAACCCGATCGGTTGGCTTGGGCCAGCCGATCGGCTGGAACAGATGAGCCGAACGGCTCAACAAACTGAGCCGAACGGCTGGTTTGGTTGAGCCGAACGGTTTGCGACTTTTGCTCGAACGAACGAACGGGTTAGGATATGGACTGGACTGAAATGAGTAATGGACTAAATGTATTGGGCCGAAACCCCAGCCGAACGGCTGGACTACCCCAGCCGAACGGCTAGCCCAAGCCGAACGACTGGGCTACACTGTGGTTAGGGCTGGGCTGCAGAATGGGCCTGGGTTGCAAGTTGGGCCGAATACTCCTTGGGCCTAAGACAATGGGTTGGACCGAGAATTGTAAAAACAAATGAGTTAAATTAAATAAACGGGCCATTGGGCCAAAACTTGTAATGGGCCAAAAAGATTATGTAATCGGGTTAAGTTATTGAGCCGAAAACAAAACAAATCGGGCCGAGCCTAATAAACTTTCAAACATAAAACGTGACCTGATTCATTTAACGGAACGAGTATTCATAAAATGGAACTCATACACTTTATATATAAACTAACGAACGTTTATGATTATATATATATATATATATATGTATATACATAATTAATAGCAAACGACAAACCTATATGTATACTTTATATATACATACAAACGATGACTTTTCAATAACAATAATATTTATTTATTTATTTTATAAACGGAAATAAATACAATAAGAAGTTTTATAACAAATAAAACTTATATCCGTTTTAATACGTAAACCACGTGTTTAGAACTTATATATATATATATATATAAATGTATATATACATATACGCGACAAATTCAATATGTTGAATCTATAACTATCTAATTCTTCATGTATATGCACAAAAGGAACAAAACAACGTTCAAATATCTATATGTATGACTACATACGTGTATATACACTTGACAGGGTGTACGACGTGAGAAATAATAACAATATTTCAACACAACGTCACCAACAAATTTAACGACTTTAAGAAATCAACAATTTCTTCAAACATACAAACCGTTAACATAAGTTGATTAAACAAATCAAACGTACTTATGTTAATACATTTATTGTATATAGGTTAACACACCTTGGGCTATTACCTGTCGGCTGCTAGCTTTCCTTACCGAGCACATCACAGTGAGTTTACAGCCCCTACTTTTAAATGTTTCCTGCTTTTAAACACAGGGGTGTTAAACATAGAAATTGCATGCCAACACATGCAATCAAACTATAAATGCTTTATTGCTTTTATACAACTGTTGATTTGTGATATTACATATTCACTGTTATTTTGGGAATTTAGACAAGGTATCCTAGTACGGACCTAGACTTGGATTGTGTGCATGAAAGACCTCATGACATGCTACTGTAACCATTAGCTAGGTGACTCTAGCCACTGAGTATACGGATAGTACTATTGCCGTGACGACCCTCCTACGGTGGAGCGTATACTTAAATGTCCGTTCAGGCAAACAACATAAGTTCTGGTTGTGGTTTGGTTATAGGGTTAGGTCGCGTTACTTTAACCTGCGAGGTTTAGCTCACCTCTCAGGGGATCACAGTCTAAGTAAATTACCACATACTTTTAGGAAGAACGAATCCTACAACTGTTAAATACCGGAAAACATATCGGTAATTTATTTTTACACTAGTAAACAACCAGTAACATATTTTGGGATGTCATCCCACATATAATTATACTATAGGGTGACAACCCTACATAACTTGTATTTTATAAATGAATAACAAATCATTTATACAAATTTGGTTTAACTAACCACATACATATACAAACCTGTAAATTCACTCAACATATTTGTTGACGACTTTCTCTATGTTTTTCAGGAAATTGGCTGGGTAAGAAATTGCATGCATTCAGGATGGACAACCCTGGACTAATTAGGATGCCACATACTGTTGGGACCGCTTTTGGGGATTTCATTCGTATAACTGCAGACATTGCGGTCATACTTATGAAATCTTATTTTAAACTTACGTATTTTTGTTAAAACTGAAATGTTTTAAACTCCACTACTACTGTTACGACTTACATAGTCGTACTATTTTTGTAACAAATGTTTGAACTGGCATCCTTATCTATTATGCTGTGCAATAACCATATGCTCTGAGTATGTATGTATCTGTTGGTTGAGAATACTGTTCGCAGCCCCGCCACGTCATTTAAGCTTCCGCAAACTAATCACAACAAATTGTAATTACCGTTTGGCGGGGTGTGACAATAGTTGACTTATCAAATGCTCATGACATTCAGAAAAGACAAGAATGTATGATCAATGACTTAACATCTAAACTTCAACTTCAAGAAGAAAATTTGTTAAAAATAAAAAATCTTACACTTGTTCTTGATGCACAAATACATGCAAATCAAATATGCATTCAAGAAAAAGTAAAGTTTGAAACTAAATTTTCACAACTCAATGAAGTGATGAAGTCATGGTGTAGATCTGCATTAAAAGTGAATCAGTACATTAGTAATCAAATCCCAAAACAAGTTAAAGCTATTCTGGGAGGAGATTATGAAACTGCTGCTGCTCTCGCTGATGCAACCAAAGTTGATCAAATATTCAATACTGATGAAACATTCTCAGAATTTGTCTTTGAACCAATGTCAGTTTTCAGTGAGCCTAAACCAAATTACTTTGTGAGAAGTTCACTGGTTACTAATAGTTATGACATTGCTGCAAGTATTGATGAACTAAAGAAATTAGAAATTAATGAATCAACAACTTGCACAGCTCTTGTCAAGACTATCGCTGATGATCAAGAATCTATCAGCGACCTCACTTCTGACACTCCAGTCACTGATGATCTTATCATCAGTGACTTAAATTCAAAGAAGCAAAATGAGGTAGTAAATCTGAGAACTTCTAAGTCTTCATCAGGTCTGAACAATAAGTCAAAGAAATCTAAATCCACAAATAAAAAATGCTACAAATGTGAAAGTAGACAGCATGTGTCATCATATTGTTCATCGTCACAAGTTTCATTCAACCAACCATCATTAGTATGTCAGCATTTGGTATCGGAATGTTCAGCTACATTATCTTCAAAATCACAAATAATCAGTGAGAATTCAGATACTATTGATGCAAGCCAGTGGAAGTCTGAACCAAAGCCTGGCCACCATGAACCCATCTCAGGATGGGTTCATCAATTGAACTAATTGTTTGTGTATGATGCAGGGCATTCTTAGAGAGACTATCTGGTATCTGGACAGTGGTTGTTCCAGACATATGACCAGATGTAAGTCCCTGCTCAGTGACTACCAGGATGAAATAGGTCCTGATGTAGTGTTTGGTGATAACAAGGTTGGAAAGACAAAGGGTTATGGTGTCCTATCAAATGGGAATGTGATGTTTAAGCGAGTAGCTTATGTTGAAGGGCTAAAGCATAACTTGCTCAGCATCAGTCAGTTTTGTGATGCCAAGAATAAAGTGCTATTTGATCGTGAAGCTGGAGTTGTTTACAACAAGAATGGTAGTGTTGTCCTGGGTGCTCAAAGAAAAGGCAATACTTATGTAGTCAACATGGACTCGGCAAAATCAGGGACATGCTTTTATTCTAAAACCGTTTCAGAAGAAAAATTGTTATGGCATAAGCGACTCTCTTATCTGAACTTCAAGGCTATCAGCAAGCTCAGCAAGTATGGCCTAGTCAATGGTCTGCCAAAGTTATCTTACGAGAAAGACAAGCTATGTTCAGCATGTGAGAAGGGAAAGCATCACAGCTCTTCATTCAAGAGTAAACAAACATCTTCAGTAACTGAATGTTTTCATCTGCTTCAAATGGATCTATTTCGTCCAGTGAGTTCTCCCAGCCTTGGTGGTAAAAGGTATTGCTTGGTAATTGTGGATGAATACTCCAGATACACTTGGGTATTCTTTCTCAAAGCCAAAAATGAAGCAGCACAGGAAATCATATCTTTTATTAAAAAGATGGAGAACTTAAATGATTGTTCAATGAAACACTTGAGAAGTGATAATGGCACTGAATTTCGAAATGTTGATCTGGAGAGCTTCTGTGATTCCAAAGGCATCTCTCAAAATTTCTCTGCTCCCAGAACACCCCAACAAAATGGTGTTGCTGAGAGAAGAAATAGAACTCTGATTGAATCTGCTCGGTCAATGCTCATAGATGCTGGTCTTAAGACCTACTTCTGGGCTGAAGTAGTGAGCACTGCCTGCTATACTCAGAATAGGTCCCTGATTGTCAAAATACATGATAAGACAGCCTATGAAATGTTAAGGGGGGGAAAACCTGACATAAGTTTTCTTCATGTTTTTGACAGCACATGCTTTGTCTTGAACAAAAGAGATCACTTAGGAAAGTTTGATCCAAAAGCTGATGAAGGAATATTTGTTGGTTATTCAACCATTTCAAAAGCTTTCAGAGTTTACAATAAAAGGAGAGAATGCATTGAAGAATCTATGGATGTTACATTTGATGAATCCTATGATGAATCACTCACTGTTCCAGAAGACTATGAAGATCTCATGTTTAATACTATCAGTGATGACAAGCATGAAGCTCATTCATCATATTCTGAAAAGGAAGATAATGTTGCTAATATCAATCTTGGATCTACAATGAATACATTAACAACATCATCTCACTCTTCTCAATCTCCATCAACATCAACTCATCATCAGAGTCAAGATACTCAAAATGATGACTCTCACATTTCTAATCCTGACTCATCAGTTATGCCATCAACAAGTACACAAGCTACTGATGCACCTCAACGAATGACAAAGTGGACAAAACATATTGATAATCAACTGATTATTGGTAATCCACTTTCAAGGGTTCAGACCAGATCAGCTACTGCTAATTTCTGTCTATTTGTTAGCTTTGTCTCAATAATGGAGCCCAAAAAGATTGATGAAGCACTCACTGATCAAGACTGGGTAGCTGCCATGCAAGAGGAACTATCTCAATTTGAAAGAAACAAGGTCTGGAAACTTGTTCCTCAGGTAGCTGGAAAGTCAGTGATTGGAACAAGGTGGGTGTTCAGAAACAAAATGGACGCTGATGGTGTGGTAATAAGGAACAAGGCCAGATTGGTTGCACAAGGTTACTGTCAACAAGAAAGAATTGACTACGATGAAACCTTTGCACCAGTTGCAAGACTTGAAGCAATCAGGTTGTTCTTAGCATATGCAGCTCACAAGAAATTCAAGGTATACCAAATGGATGTAAAAAGTGCCTTCTTGAATGGAAAGTTGCAGGAGGAAGTGTACGTTAAGCAACCACCCGGATTCACTGATCCCAAGCATCCAGGTTATGTCTATAAGCTGGAAAAAGCTTTATATGGACTAAAACAAGCTCCTAGAGCTTGGTATGACACTCTCTCTACTTTCTTAACTAAATGTGGGTATGTCAGAGGCAAAATTGACAGTACCCTATTTATCAAAAGAGATAAGAGAGATGTCATATTAGTCCAAATTTATGTTGATGATATTATATTTGGGTCTACTAACAATGACTTGTGCAAGGAATTCTCTGACCTCATGACTAAAAGTTATGAAATGAGCATGATGGGTGAACTAACATTTTTCCTTGGTCTGCAAATAAAGCAAGCCAAGACTGGTATTTTTATAAATCAAGGAAAATATGTTAAAGATTTATTAAAGAAATTTGAATTCACTAACTGCTCATCCCTTGCTACACCAATGTCATCTGCAGTAAAATTACACGCTGACCCTGATGGTAAATCTGTAAATATCACTGCTTACAGAGGAATGATCGGGTCACTGCTGTATTTAACTGCTAGTAGACCAGACATTATGTTTGCTACATGTCTATGTGCTAGGTATCAAGCTGATCCAAAGGAATCTCACTTGCTCGCTATCAAAAGAATATTTAGATATCTGAAGAGTATACCAAATCTTGGTCTCTGGTACCCATCTGGTTCAGATTTCTCGCTGAAGGGATATTCAGATTCTGATCATGCTGGATGCAAGATGGACAGAAAGAGTACCTCTGGTAGCTGTCAGTTTCTTGGAGAAAAGCTTGTAAGCTAGTCAAGCAAGAAACAAAATTCAGTTTCAACTTCTACTGCTGAGGCTGAATATGTCGCTGCTGGAGCCTGCACTGCTCAAATTCTGTGGATGAGGAATCAGCTCGCTGACTATGGTTTTGACTTTGGCAATGTTCCAATCTATTGTGACAGTCAAAGTGCTATTGCCATAGCAAATAATCCTGTGATGCACTCAAGGACAAAGCACATTGATGTCAGATATCATTTCATCAGGGACCATGTCATGAAAGGTGACATTGAACTGTATTTCATTCCAACTGATTACCAACTCGCTGATATCCTTACAAAACCTTTAGATGAGAAAAGATTTACTTTTCTTATCAGCGAGTTGGGGATGCTGAACTTAAATGATTAAATATATATGTTCAAAAAATTGTCTCGCTGATCTTCTGTAAAAAAAATTTCTTTTTTTTTCATAAACTAAGCTCGTATTATATCTCACATTTCATCTAGCTGATTGAGTTAGTATTCTAAGTTGTAACTTACGCAGCGAAATCAAATGTGAAGTATAATACTTATCTTACTTTATGATCTACCTTATGTATTTAAATTTTCTTTGCTTGTTTTTGTCCTTATTTCATTTAATATGACATTTATATCGACATATATTTCGATACATTAAAAACATTCCGTATTCAATGTGTAACGATTTATATTCCTTAAAAAGTGTTTTATTAATATCCGTAAAAGTTACCTTTTTCTCTGACAAGGTACACTTTTACGGCGCGTCATTTCCATCGTATTTAATGCCGCCCCATTAAACCATCATTGCCCTATTTGTCTACCTCTCACCACCACCATTGACCACGCAACTTTAATTTCAACCACACGATTCATATTCCTTCAAACCTATTTAAACAGCGAGTCGACATTTCATTTTACTCTTTACGCTTACTTGATTTTCAAAACTTCATCTTCTTCTCCAAAATTCTCTAATTTTCTTAAAAACCCTAAAAACAATTAAGCGTAAATTGTCTCATGGCTCGATCAAAGTTTTTCAACAACTCTTACACACCGACCACAGAGATTAAAGCTCTTCGAGCCTCTGCGGTCAGTGAGACACTCATAGTCTCAGTTCCCAATCTAACTATTTGGGAAATGTTTCTTGTGTGAAACCTGAGTATGCGGAGGTGATAAAATTTTTAAATAACCACTTCATCCTCCCTGATTTAACATTATCACCTGGAGATATGAACCCTGAATGGCTCAGTGAGTTCTGGTTTACCTGCACTCACTCTGTTGTCAATGGTGTTTCACAACTCCAGGGTTTCATCGATAATGGAACCCAACCAATCTTCATCACCACCAACACCATTCGTGCAGTTTTAAAACTCCCTGCATACGATACTTGCGAACCACTCCCTGAGAGTGACGTTGCCAAAGGAGGCATAGTCGATCTCACTGGGGTCGAGTGTAAATTCACTCTTGATGGGAGTGGTGCTCGTAAGTATTCCACTGTGCACAAATCCCATATGGATGGTGTTTGGAATGCTATTTTTACAAATTTTATTCAATCTTTGGGCACAAAAACTGGGAGCTTTGATCAATTTAGCTCCCTGGAAACCCAGATCAGCTGGTCACTAATCAACTTTTTACAAGTTGATTATGCAAGTGTGATCTTTTCTGAGCTGGTCAACCGAGTCGCTGAGCCTTCTAGGGCTAAATATGTGCCATATCCTAGGTTTCTGTCACTGATCTTTCGAGATCAGTTTGCGGCCTATGATATGGTATCTTTTGAAGGCTTTGCGCCAAACCTAGTAGGATCTCAAATCTTTTCAAAACCAGCGACTGCGGTTTTGCCAAATTTTATGAAACATCAGGGGATACTTGCACCCCAGCCTGTAACTATGGTACCATCGTTCGATCCTGCTATACCATCGACCACGTCACTGATCCCACCCCTAGTGACTACTAGTGGTCAACCACCAGTTAAGAAACCACCTACTGCTCCCAAGAAAAAATCCAAATTAGGGTCCCTGACATTAAAGGATCAGGGACATAGTCAAAAGAAGGGCGAAGCAGTATCTGAACGTTCAGCTCCTGCGGGCACCCTTAATAAACCCAAACCTTCTACTGCTTCGCTGGACTGCCGAAAGTCCAGTGATTCTAAAAAGGGTAACCAACAGACAGCTGCAGTGGCTCAAACCACTGTTAGCAGTGATTCGGGTGCACCCCACACCCTTCTATCGAGTCAACCCATCAGCCACTTGTCATCCTCCCGAAAGGATGACATTTTAGAAAAAGGGCTAGTGACGTCAGTGGGTGATAACACACTCATTGCTGATGTCACACCACTGGCTACAGACCCGGGCCAACCTCTATCTATCACTGCATCGGCCGTCAATGTCTCACCACTGTCACATGGTGAGATACAGGTCACTTCTTCTGTTTCCAATGAACCACCAGCTAGAACACAAGCTGATGGTGAGGAAGCCACAGCCATGGACACCTCTAATGACACCATACCTGCTCCACCAACTCACCAAATAAACATTGCCACCTCACCCATCAGGGAGATTTCCCCCACTTCTTTCTCCAGTCGACCTACATCTCCACCACACCAATCAACTCACACTTCACCACCACCTCATACCACCACCTCCAATCAACTACTGATGGAGTACATTGCCACATCCCAAACCCAGATTAAGATGCTCACTGAAGACCGTGAGGCACTTATTGGTACTGTCTCCACACTCACCAAAGCTGTCACCTCTCTCACTGACGTCTATAACTCCTTTGAACCATGGAGCTCCTCAGTCAGTGAGAAGGTGCAAACCCTAACCACTACCCTCAGTGAGCTTGCCTCCACCTCTATCATTCATGACACAGCTATTACCCACCTCACCACCAGCCAACAAGCCTTAACTACATCTGTATCCAACTATCTACAACACACTGACAAAGTTGTCAAGGTGCTTCCACAGCTGGTTTCTCACCTTGCATCTACAAGAGCTGAGGTCACTACCCTACTAGAAGAGACTGCTGAATATTTTCAAGAGATCAACAGGGCAGTGGATCAGTTTGTGCAGACCAGTCAGGGGGAGAGTGAAGATGAAGAAGAAATTACTATTGCTGACCCTGACATGCCTATTGCTATGACTGATCCGCTTACAAACAAAGCTCATAAGGAAATAGTGCTGCAGGGATATGTTCTTCGCCCAATCCCTGAGAATCCTGACTTGGAAGCCCTTGCAGTTGCTGAGCTATCATGGTTGGATATGGATGTAACTGATGGTGATGAAGTTGCTGAGGTTGATAGGTTTCCTGAGTTCTGTGCTGAAGAACTTAGGAATTATAATTATTGATAAATCAATGGGTTGTGGATGATGAAGCCAAGGTGGAGGGCAGCTCAGTGAGTTTTGAACTTGCTCGCTGGGAGTGGATGAACAGAGAAATAAATGATGATGAGGAAGATGATACCATCATGCATGATGCTGATGATGATGATAATAATGATGATGATGGTCAGGGAGGTGCTCATGGAAATGGTCAGGGAGAAAGCTCAGATGATGAAGATGGAGATAATGATACAAACATGGAGGATCAGCAACCCATATCTCTCATCTTAAAAAGAAAAAGGACCAGTGACACCTCTCCTGCATCTGAACCTCAATCAAAGAAAACCACTCCAACAGCAACCACTCCAACTCAAATCCCAACTACCACCACTACTTTACCAACTCTCACTGCTCCTCCTTCCATTACATCCTCAGCTGACTCCTCTCCTATCGCCATTTTGTCCACTGACTCAACCTCAGAAAGTCTCTCTCCTAAAATGTTACTGAAATTAAGACTTGAGGATGAGTTAAGAGAGGAAGAAAGAAAAAGACTTCTGAAAGAGCAATCAGATGCTGATAGAGCTTACCAGTTGCAATTAAGCACTGAAGATGCCAAAGAAAGGGCCAGATTGCTTCAACTAAAGAAAGATCAAGAAGAGACTGATGCAATGATTGCTAAGGCACTTGCTGAAGAAGAAGATAGTGAGCTAGAGCAAAGAAAGAAATCAGCTAGCAAAAGTGCAATAAGGATAGAGGGAGTGAGCAAGCCTTCAGTGGACAGAAAATGTGATGAGATAGACAGAGTAAGATTTGCAGCTCGAATGACAGGGAGATCAACTCCTGCACCTATTACCAAGGTTAGTTTAAAGAAGTCAAAGAATCAATCTCAACCTTAGCTCCTAATCTACAGAGGTACAGACAATCAGGTTATGCTACTTGATCAAGTATGTAAGCTGCACAGAGAGGAATGGAATGAAATCAGGCTTGCTATCAGCCACTCTACAAGTGCAGCTACAGCTGATGTTCTGAAGGAGATAGATCGACTCTTTCAAAAGATGGTGTCACTGCAACTTCTCAGGCCAGAAGATATTGTCATACATGGTGAAGATATTGTTCAGTCATCAAACCCAAGGTATAGGTTAGGCACTAGCAATGTCTATCGAATCCCCAGCACTTCAAGGTTAAATCTGTCTATCCCTGTTGGTGTGCCTAGAGTTGAAGGACATGAGGTCACTGAGGGGGAGAAGGGTCTGGTATACAGAGATTTGAATGGTATTCTAAGGTTTCAGAGAGAAGCTGAGCTTGAGAAGGTTGATCAATATCAACTCATTCACCTAATTAGGTCAGCAAGCATACTTCCAAAGAACTTAAAGATCAGAAAAGTTGTTCTTGATGAAGCCTTGGCAAGAAAAGTCAGATACCTGCCCTCTCAAGAAAAATATGAGCTTGAAGCTAAACTTCAAACTGTGAAGGAGGAGGAAAAGTGGAGAGATAAGTAGTATAGATTACCTTGTAATAGATAGCATTTGTAAACCTTGATATATATAATGCTCTCTTTTGATATTTCCTTGTTAGAAAAGATTACAAGTGTAACTCTCTGATCGACCAAAACAACTATCAGACAACTGAAACCTCACTGCAACAAATGGTACTCAAGAATTTTCACAGAGCTTCAATCACAATCATTTAGGGGGAGATTGTTGAGTCACTGGTCGCTGATCTCAACTCATTAGTCGCTGATGTAAAGTCACTAATACTCTCTCTGAAAGACTTCTTAGAAATGATCGTAGTTGAAGCTGCTGTTACAAAAGTTTTAGTCTCTGATTCTATCTCTCCAGCTAGAAGATAAAGAACCTATTAAGATAAAAGACTCAACTTTGTGTGTCGCAGATACTCATCTACCAGCGAGAGTCTCCAAGTCTTTTTAAGTTATTTCTTCTGCTGAATAAAAGAAGTCACTCAAGTACTGTAGCTCAAGTTACTCTTCAAGAGCACGTTAGTTCGCAGTGAGTAAGGAGAGCCTCTATTACTTCAGTGACTGCAGCATCAAATGTTGCATTAATAAGGAGTTGACATATTCTACGTTATTACGGCGCCACGCGTGCTCCTCGTGACTTGGTCCATCATAGAAACTAACGTGGCAGCAAGTGATTGGCTTCAAGGTAAAAGGTGATCTTTCCCCATACCAGAATGTTGGAACAATGATATGTCACATCATTGTTCCTAACCAATCAAGCAGCAACACGTGTTTATACCGGAATGTTGGAACAATGATATATCACATCATTTGTTCCAGACCAATCAAGCAGTGACGTGTTTTTTTCTTTATCCAGATTTCAAGGGACTCGATGTCTATAAATAGCGTAATATGTTGTACTTCATTATTGTCGATTGTTCGTATTGTCGCTTGTTTGTCAGTGACTAGTTTGTCTAAAATACGATCATCACCAGCGAGTGAACAGTAGCCTGTTTGTCCACTACTTGTTCATCTCAGTCTGTAATAGCTGTATTGTTTGATTTAGATTAGCATTGGCTAATCTATTCCGCAATCAACAATAGATAGATTTTATGAATAATATAATTTATCTTTCAGCAAGATATGCCTTAGTGATTGATCTGCCTGTTAAGTTTTATACATTTATTCAGTTGCTTGTTATATTATCATAAATAAAACTTGTCTAATCAGTTAACACATTTTAAAAAGAAAAAGTTTTAATTGTATTCAACCCCCCCTTCTACAAGTAAACAACTGTTAGCGATTCATAATCATTAACTAAATAGTGATTAGGGACTCACAATATCATTTCGGAGTTTGGTTTGTTTAGAGGGCGGAAAGTACTTGGTTAGAAACTTTGTCGCCATCACAGTCCATGAAGGGATAGAGCCGGTTTCTAAACCTTCAAACCATGTTTGCGCATGATGTGCGAGCAAATAAGGGAAGAGATTCAAGCAGATTGTATCTTGGCTAACTCCATTTTGTTTGTAGGAGTTTGAAAGAGATATGAAATTGTCGAGGTGAGAGTTTGGATCATCACTTGGTAATCCATGGATTTGACAGTGGTTTTGGATTAGTTGGATGATGTGGTGTTTAAGCTCGAATGATTGTCCTGGGGTTTCTGGGTAGAGAATTGGGCCCCCTCTTCCTTCAATAGAGGGCTTACTGTTGTCAGCTAGAGTGATGCGATCAGCCATTGCTTGTCTAAATGCAGATTGCTTCTTTTCTCATCGAATAGTGTGTATTATAAGTTCTGGATCATTAAAGTTAAAAGCGGTGCAGATCTAGGGGAACAGGTCATACACTAAAGAAAAACAGATAATTAAGAAAATGTTTTGTTTTTGTTGTTTTTTTATAAGTTTTATCCTAAGGGTATACTAGAAAACATGATTGGTTGGGCCTCTGTATCGGACAGTTAGTCTCCCCGGTAGCGGCGCCAAAAACTTGATGGTGTTCCGACCGTCGTAAACGCGAGTGATCACAATGCCTATCAGTAGGGGTTTTGAATTTGTAAATGCAGGGGTCTAAGTATGACTTATTACTACTGAACCAAAGGCTAGTAGATGGTAAGCATGACCTATAGTCGTTCTTAAAGAGAAATTGAATTGAAACAGAGGTAATCCAATCAATCGTTACTTTCTAGTACAGGTTTTTATAAAAGTGTGTTGGGGGTTTTGGTTCAGTTGGCTAAATAAACTAAATAAAGAGAATAAAAGATAATAATAAATCAGATGATGGAAAGTAGTATTTGTTGTGATTTCCTTAGCTCATAATATGGAACGATGACTTTTCAGAGGAAACGTTTATCTAAATTGGGAATACTTACTAGATTTGATAGCTTATGGTATAACCCGTAGATCCTTATTAGTCGGTTATCAACTGATATGTCATGAGGAACTAGGGTATCATGATTCTGATCAGACAGACAATGCTCAACTATCCACACTCTCCTGCGAGGGAGTCAGTGGCCCTTATTATTGAACGCATTCACTCATGGGAGAAGGAACAGAGTAGCAAGTCCATAACAAGTCTAATCGTTCTTAACACCACAAGGACTACAAATCCGGCGAACAACTAACTTAGAAAATATGTTCGGACTTATTTGATTAATTCCCATTAATGAAACTCAAGCATGGTAAGCGAGGGAAGGTGTTTAGGTTTCTTGCGTATCTTACTTTAGGTTTTATGGTTTAAGGAAATGTATCTTTTTAAATTGGATTTTAAACTTGCCTTTCTCAATACAATTAACAAATCCCTAGGTTTTCATGAATGATTATTTAGCCTATAGCCTACCTACTCTAATCTAATCTAAACTAATTTAATTAAAATGCTGGCGGCTTTTGCATAAAGTTAAACCCAGACTATATCGAAAAATACTACAGTAGTTCACAACGTATTTAATAGTTTACCAATGTTTCCGTTGTGAATTTAATTGCTTTGCAATGTTTTCATGATAAGTAAATTGTGATTGAAGGTGTACTATACTCATGGCAATTCCACGTAATCACATTGCATTTATGATGATTGCATGACGTTACAATTAAACCGTAGTTTTGACACAGATAACTATTGACCGAGTATTAAGGTTCGTGACTCCTCCTTACAAGGTTACAATCACATTTGCTAATCGAAAGACGAATATAAGTTTTATGTTTAAAATCACAAGATAAGTCCGTTCATAAAGTTTTCATTTTTATAATGTTGATCCATAATACAACTACCTTCAGTCGTTTACCGACTTCCATACATTTGTACTCCGCTTAACAGCGTTTCCAGTACTATATCAGGTAAACAGTCGAATAGGGGCCGTCATATTACTTCACGACATATTTAACATCATCCCATAATTATTTATGCTAACTACATCACAACAAATACAATAGTAATCTACTCGCTAATCATGGCACAAACTATCTCTAGCATAATTAAAGTATACATATTTAATTAAGATAGATAAGGATAGAAATAACCGATGTAAATGCGCGAGAAGGAATAGACTTGAATTAATAAGAATAACTCTAAGCTTACACCAAAGATTACAAGAACGTTTCTTGCTTTCGTTTTATTCTAACAACACTTCCTAAACTTATACTAATTTAGAAAGTAAAAGTAGAGAAATGAGAAAGATATGGAAGGTGTAAGTGTGTGAAAGTGTATTTTGAGGTGTGTGATGATGTGTCTTCAAATGAACCATGGGCTCCCTATTTATAGGGAAAATTGATGCATTCTAGCAACTTGGGGCACATGTTATCAAAAGGTGGGAAAGTTGCTAGCACATGTACCCTAAAGCGCGTAAAGGTCTAGCACGTGTACCCTAGAGTCGCGGAAAAGGCCTAACACATGTACCCTGCGAGTACGGGCGAGGATGAAAAAGTGCACGGGAGATAGGGGTAGGTCAGTAGACGCTGCCACTATGGTAGCCGGCGGCGGTGGGGTGGTGGCCGGCGGCGGCTGCCCCTCCCCCGCCCCGGTTCGCCGTCTTTCACCTCGTTTCTTGATTCATTTTGATTATTTTTTGCATTGGATTCATTTTTCAAAAACGAAGAATTTGATGAAAAGAAATCCCAAAAATATGTCTCTGATCTTTGGATGTCTCGTTCGAATCATTTGAATCTTCCAGCGTACGTAGAATCTTCATTCTTCATCCGTTTTTGTTGATTCTTCTTCTGTTAGATTCGTATTTTGAAAACAAATATCTTGGATAAGAGAAATCTCAGTGATGGGAACTTTTTCCTTTAAATCTTGTTCTGATGTCTTGAATCTTCAAACGTGTGTGGAATCTTCATTTTTCGTCCGTTTTGCTTGATTTTTCTCGTGCAACTCTATTTTGACCTTCTTGACAAAGTTTCATTGATTTGAACATTATTTGAGTTTATTTGTCAAGTATTGTTCCAGAATGAGAGAGATATCGGTAGTAAAAACGTGACTTTTTACGCGATATCACGATCAGTGGGTGTTTTAAGTTTGTAATTGCGGTGCCTAAGTTTTCCCTAACAATGCTAATTACGTATGACCTAGAGTCGTTCTTCAAACTGACTGAATTGAAACTAAGGCATGGCAGATGAGGGCTTTCAGACTAGTGAAGGGTTTATAAAATAGTGGGGGAGTTTTGGTTTTTATATTAACTAACTTAGGCAAGTAAATAAATAAAAAGCGAAATAAAAATAAAAGATAAAAGCAGATAAGATAAAGATAGTGTTTGCTGAGACTTCGTTAATTAAGTTATGGGATGATGGTTGGAGAAACTGTCTTAAAAGATATTTGTTAATTATTACTCTTGGATACTTGTGATGTAAACACTAGATTCCCTACTAATTAAAGTTCCATTAGCATGTCACACCGGGAGCTAGGTTATGGTAACATTATAAAGTATTTAGAATAATAAGCAAAATCTTAATTATGGTTTAATAATACTTTCATATGAACGGGAACAAAATCTAAAGGTACTAGACAAAACTAAATCATATAACGATTCCTCGTCATCCTAACAAATTCGTATATTTAAAAATTTCATTTATGACTTTAAACCAGCCCTTGCTTAAGACTACCCAATAAATCCCCTAATTATCCATAACGTTCTTCACTTAAAGTGGTTCCGCCGCTTCAAACCTTGGTCATTTCTTGTCCTACGATAATCCCCCATGTAGCCTTGCGGTTCCATAGTTTCATACCTTTGACAAATTATATTAACGCAGATGACTGACTACCTTTTAATAGGACGTCGTTAAAAAGGTGTTGTAATCACGTTTATTGGTGGAAAGACGATTAGATTAAATTGAAGTTTAAAAGTCTATTTATAAAGGTTAATTAAACTAGGTTTCTCATTTTATATATTAGTCCGTAATATAACTACCATCGGTCGTTACTCGACTTCCATACATTTGTACACCACCTTGAAGTGTTTCCAGTACTATATCGAATAACAGTCGAATAAGGGCCATCATATTACTTCGTAATATTGTATTGTTTCGTAATATGACTACCTTCGGTCATTCCTCGACTTCCATACATTTGTACTCCACCTTGAAGTGTCTCTAGTACTATATCGAGTAACAGTCGAATAGGGGTCATCATATTATATTACGATAATTAAGACCGTTTATATTTTACCACTATGATGATCCTAAGACAACAATCAAACAAGAACATGCAATAAGAGGATCAAAGCAATACTACCGATCTTTAATATTTAATTATAAATCATCCCATAATTTACTAACTACATCGCAAGCAAACACAACAAGTATACTACTCTCTAATCATGGCAATAACTAAATCTAACATAATCAATATAAACGTAATTAATTAAGATAGATAAGGACAGAAAGAACCGGGATTAAATGTGAGAGATAATAGACTTGAATTAATTGACACAATTTCGAGCGTACACTGAAGATTACAATGCGTTATGCACTTTCCTTCTATTCCTAATTAAACTTCTAAACTAGTTTAAATACTACTTAAAACTAATCTAGAGAAAGAATGTAGAGTGAGAAAGTTCGAGCTTATTTCTAGAGTGAGAAAAATAAGCTAGAAAGGTGTGTCTTGAAATGAACCATGGGGCACCTATTTATAGGTGAAAATTGGTGCATTTTAACCATTAGGAGCACATGTTAGCAAAAGGTAGAAAAGTTGCTAGCACATGTACCTTAAAGCGAGAAAGGTCTAGCACGTGTACCCTAGAGTTGCGGAAAAGGCCTAGTACGTGTACCCTGCGAGTACGAGCAAGGATGAAAAGGCGGATGGGGGACGGGGGGCAGGTAGCCGGCGGCGCCACCCTAACAGCCGGCGGCGGCTGTATGGTGGCTGGCCGCGGCCACCACCCTGCCACCCCGGTTCGCCGTATTTCGCTTCGTTGCTCGATTCGTGCATATCTTCTTCGTTATGCATCCGTTTTCGTCTATTCTTTTTGCGTTGGATTCATTTTTCAAAAACTAAGACTTTGATGAAAAGAAATCCCAAAAATGTGTCTCTGATCTTTGGATGTCTCGTACGAATCGTTTGAATCTTCCGGCGTACGTAGAATCTTCATTCTTCATCCGTTTTTGTTGATTCTTCTTCTGTTAGATTCGTATTTTGAGAACGAATATCTTGGATAAGAGAAATCTCAGTGATGGGTGCTTTTTCTCTAAATCTTGTCTTGATGTCTTGAATCTTCAAACGTGTGTGGAATCTTCGTTTTTCGTCCATTTTGCTTGATTTTTCTTGTGGAACTCTATTTTGACTTTATTGGCAAAGTTTATTTGATTTGAAAATTATCTGAGTTTATTTCCCAAGTATTGTTCCAGAATGAGAGATATCAGTAGTAAAAACGTGACTTTTTACGCGATATCAGTTTGCACCGGGACATTCCCAGTCTACTCCAGCTCCTCCTGAGACCGCAAAAGAAAAAGCTGCAAAATATGTTGAGTGGTGGCCTCGTGGAAAAACTGCTGAGCCTGTACCTGTTACTTGAAAATCATACAAGGTCGGCGGGAATTATACCGGTTTAATAAAAAGCTGGAAAGTGCACAAAGCGAAGTTTATGATTAAAAGATTTGACGGTGTTGAGTATTTTAAGAGATCATTCAACAAATTGAGCACACTGCCAAAAGGGGAAATCAATCGATTAGCTAAACTAAATCTGATCAACCCGTACAAAGATGACTATGCTGAGTACATCCAGTCGACGTTACGTAAAGAGGTGAGAAGCAAGAGATAGCAATTCATCAAACCGATGATGGGTACAAAGTATACATTAAAGAAGAAGTTAGATCAAATGACAAGGCAGCCAATTGATAAAGTACATTATTCGCCTGCCGATTGTTTGACTGAAGTGCCTCTGGAAACCATTCCCTACAACTTTTTATGTCGATTTCATTTTTAGGAACTTGATGCGCATACCGGTGAAGTTGTATTCGTTTATGTACCGGAGTCAGAGCCAGAGACTGGAGGTTTATTGGGTTTGAAGAAAGCAGAGTTCAGAGTATTTGATCTTTTGAGTTTGATCATTCTATCGAAAAAAGATTTAAGAAAACTCTTTGACAACTAGATTCGATACAATGAACAAAACCCCTTCAACTAAAAAGTTGGCGCTCCAGTTCCAAAGGATTGTTGAGATATGTGTTACGCATGGGATTCATGTTGATGGCAAGTTTCCTACAGGCTTGGTTTGAACGAAGATATCTATGAAGATCAAGTTGAAGACACGGGAGAGTTTGTTGATGCATCTTAGTGTGTCTGTCAGTTGGTCTTAGTCTGTAATGCGTTTGTTATGTAATTACAATAGTTTGAACGGTATTCTTAAGTAATTACATTTTGTGTTTTGGTAACGCAAGGGATTTGTGTTGCAAGAGTTAACTTGGTGACACAACTTGTGTCGCATGAGTCAGTCTGACGACACAGCTTGTGTCGCATGAGACATATTAGGTTTTGCATATAAATACTTGATTTCGGCTCAGAAATCAAGGTTGACGAATTTTGTACTTCAGAGAGAGTTTTGTGAGGTATATTGTATTCAAAACTGATCATCTATTCGTATTAATATAATATACTTTTGTGTTTGATTCGTTTTATTCATTTAATGTATTTATTGTCAATCGTTGGATTCCGCACGTCAATTGTTTGGGTTCAATTAGGTCCAACCACAAGGGATCTACATAATCTGTGGATCTTATCTACATCTTCATCTGCTTTTTTTTCCAGAAGCATCTACATCTACTCTTCAATTCTTTTATATTTTTCTGTAAGCATCTGACTCTGCTAACCATGCATCTTCCCAACCCGGATAGCCTTTCAAGCCTAGGTACATTTGCATCTTCTTCATTAGAACCCGTTTTCGCCCGATACAGGCATCTCCTAAAAAGAACAAGTTAAAAATGAGATTATAAACTTGGCATACCAAGACAAGATCAACAAGGAAGAAGAAGATGATGGCCAAATTAAAAGAACTCTAAAGAAGCCCAAACATATTTTGAGTCAAGTGATGATAAATACATTATTGGAAGTGGTAGAATAAGAATTAGAGAAAAATCGGAAGAAGGAAATAAACATAGTAAAAGAAAAATTGGTTCCAGCTCTCCTCCACAAGAAGAGCTAGCTCAACCAACTACCTCAATCGCCAGTTTTGTACCTGAATCTACCACAAGTGTTTAGATGCCTTCTACCCATCTTACAAAATAAGATGAAGAAATGTCTAAACCAAAAGGCAGACAAGTTGATGTAGAATATGATAAACAAACATGTTTCGCTTATGCTTAAAATACGACTGACGAGGACATGCCATATCACAGAGAAGCGTATGTGAGAGGTGCCTGCTTCACAAGTCAGATTTGAGCTTGAAGAAAGGCTAAGGGTCAATATTGCTAACATTAGAGCAAGTGTGGCGATTGAGCATCGAGATGATGCTATCAATGTATTCAAATGAAATATGACCTTAGTTGCTTATTAAGAGATGCAAATGAAGAATCAACCTGTTGAGGAGACTGAATCAAAAAGATTTGAAGAAGAAGCTAAAAGGCTTGGAATTGAAAAACCTGAAGATTATGTTAATGCTTTGGTTGTTTATAAAGAATGGGATATGAGTGATAGTGTAGCAACAAAATATACTAGAGAAGAAAACATGAAAGCATTTAAGGATAGGAAGAGCAAGAAATTTGTTTCAAATATATTACCAAATGAAAGTTTTAAGAGGTGGCACTCTAGAGATTCAAAGAGATAGCATAATTCAAGAAAGTTGTTGAAGAAGAAGATGAGAAAGAGAAGACGAAAGAGGAAGCTCAACCAACACAATCCAGAGTATCAAACATTGTTGACATATTCTTCTTGACTAGAAAAAAATAAAGTATATGTCAAAGATTGTTAAGTGAAAGGGCAGTAATGAAGTTATCAACATCACCAGAGAAGATGAAATTGTCGAGAATGTTAGATCGGTTAACTATACAATTTAGGTTACTCTTAATGGTTAGAGTTGCAGTCATACTACTAGCAGAGGGGTGGTGAGATGGGAGACCTGGTGATGGCCAAACTTTAGGAAATGTTCATAAAGCTTTAATAGTCACTAACACATCAAAAGGAAACATGTATAAAGTAGGTCAAAATAAATACATTGTAAAAAAAAGCACTAAAAACGTCTAAATAACATACAAAATCAAGCATATTACTTTCAACGCGATTCTTCCACTCTTTTTGGTTACTTTGTGACACACCTATCTTAATAGTTCTATATTACTTCACAGGTAATTACAAGAGCAGAGAATCAAGAATCGTGTAAAACGGACGAGGAACAAGGAAGATAGTATCTTTACCCTTACTATCGACTTTTACCTCTAAATTTTGTATACGGTTTAATCTAGCTAAGCCCACTATTTATAGTTTTTCTGAACCGCCAATCCAACCGCCGGTTGTACATCTCAACCGCCGGTTGAAGTACTTGGACTCCAAGTCAAACTCCGTGATCTTCACCGCCTTATAATATTTATATTCAACCTCCGGTTGGTCTTGGTTCCAGAATATTCCAAGCACAGTCCAGGCTCCTCTTTTTGGGCTTTCTTCTTCTCAATTACGGATCTTAACTCTTTTATCGGTCCAATTCTTCAGTATTATGAATTTAATCTTCATTTAAACTTTATTCTTTCAAAGTCTTTATCTTTTCTTGGTTTTTCTTCAATTTAGTTCATTTCTCATTCTTTTCTTCAACTCTTCACTATTTATACCTATATTGCAAATATGAAAGAATTAAGTATATAATTTAAAAGAAATGCAATAAAAGTATATAAAATGTAGGGATTATAAGTGTATAAATATGATATTATTTGATGTTATCACTATCATAAGTAAAATCTTCTGTTTCTTAATCGGAATTAGTATTACTAATTATTAATCTATTTTCAAAAACTGTAAGTTCATTCTATATAAAATCTATCATTTTCTTCATAGTCCTTTTGTGTGTGTTTGTGTGTGTGTATATATATGTGTGTATATAAACACATATATATTAATATATACTGCCACCGTCATATCTCCGGCCGTCTTTTATCATACGATGTTATTCATTGAAATAATATATATATATATATATATATATATATATATATATATATATATATTGGCGGTATTTATTTATTTTAGTTTTCTTAAGAAAGGGGTAAAGATGCAATTTTTACTTTTAAAAACGTCAAATCGTAGTTTGTTGTTACATAAATTTGATTATATTTTTCATACTAAATATCGAATGAACATGAGCTTAGTTTCTTTTACCCGTTGCATCGTGCCAACATTTTGCTAATTCTATAAGAAATAGATCATCAGTTTGACAAAGAGCGTTAGTTTATGCTTATGTGATGTAAAAATAAGCAGATACGAAACTAAAATAAGTAATTCCAAACATCCCCTAATTTTATCCCCTAATTTTTGTTATGTTGAGTGATACATTGATTATGGAAGAGGAATGTTTAGAAAAGGACAATTGTGTCATTTTTCTAGAAGGTATGATTATCTAAGTTGAAAGGTAATTTATTGCTTTGAATTATAACAAACTTTACACTTTTACAAAAGTACATTTAATACATTTGAAAATTTCTAAATCTAATGAATAGTTCTAAATTCAACGATAAAAATAATAATAATAAGGTCTAATACATAATGGGCTACATGCATCTACAAGAGATACATGTAATTAAATTTAACATAAAATTGTGTTTGGTTCGTGGAATTTAATGGAATTCGATGATATTGGAATTTCAATTCTTTTTCACAAATATATTGGATTTACAAATGAATTGAGTTGTAAGTTATCATATTTCCTTATTCAAAGAAATTCACATTCCATAATTCCAATTCAAAAATATTTTCGCGAACCAAATACAGCGTTACTTTTGATTACCATCTTTGTTGACATAATTACATAACAAGCTCATATTATACGAGTCTCGATCCCATAGGGTGTCTCTCATCAGCTTACTTGGATATCGCATAAAATCGAAAATAATATAATATATATGTTTAATATTGAAGGGAGAAATAACTATATATTAGTATTGTAGTTTATGTATAAAACAATATATATAAACTAAGCATTGTTTTAAATTTATATTTATATTTTTGGACACGTATAGTAAATTGATCACCAAATCAAATTCCTTCAATACATTTTTTTAAAATTGCCAAAATGAAGGGTAATCTGTGACATCTTAAAAAACATGAAGGGGCACACATGTAACAATTTGTGCATATATATGAGCTTTAATCTCCAAGTATATCATCTCCCTTTCAATGTCAAAAGACTGTGAGATAAAGCTTCTAGGGACCGTGGCAAGTCAATATGTGAACCGGGTTCGATTTGTTCTCAACCTCAAGTCTATTTCATACGAGTTCATAGATGAAAACCTTGGTAACAAAAGTGAGCTATTATTAACATCAAACCCGGTTTATGAGAAAGTGCCGGTCCTTTTGCATGCAAACAAACCACCAATTCTTGAATCATTGATCATAATCGAGTACCTTGATGAAATCTATCCAGATGTCCACCAGCTCCTCCCAACCGCCTCTTTAGATCGTGCTGAAAACCGGTTTTGGGCCAAATACATCGACACTAAGGTATGTTAATATTTAATTAGTGATTTGATTATTTTAAGATTTTCAAAACGAATATCATTATTGCATTTTTAAGTGATTTAGTATTATTTTTGCTGTACAAAAATATATCTAAGCTACATGCAAAATTATTTTTTTCGAACCGGCCATGATATTGTAGAGGACTGATAACTAAAGAATATGAAATAAAGGTTTAAGGGTACCAAAATACATAAAAGGAACGATACTTAGAATTTCTATTATGTTTATCAAACATGAAATTTTGATGCATTGTCACAATAGAAATCTCGATAGTTGGATACACGTTCACAATAAATATCCGATTGTATACAATTAATTGGTATACTTAAACTTATACTAAAATATCAAAAATGTTAAGTATCAAATATTAAACTCCTTTGTAACTTGATCATTTGTAAATTAGTAAGTCTAACTTAAAGTAACATGTACATTTCATGTCTAATCTTACCTAATTATCCTCTTATTTTTGTTTATTTATTCATTGTGTCATATTCAAAGTCGCAATATGAAAATAATCTAGCAATATATATTTATATATATATTTGTTTACATGGGATTCTCTTAAGGAAATAATAGTATTATATTTCCAATATTCTTTTCATATTACCTAATTACAAACAAAAATATATTTTAATTTATTACACCATATGATGGTACGTATGTACACTTATTATCATGATATTAGTATTTTTCAAGGAAAATTATATTATAATTAAGGGTTTTGCTAAACAAAGCCCTTAGGGCTTTTATTTATATAATTTTACATGCATATCTTATTTGTAACTTCAATCAAAAATTAAGAGTCAATATAAATTCAAGAGGAGAGAGTGTTAGTTATCATTTTAGTACAAGTGTTAAAGAATGTTCAAAAATATTAACAAGAGTTTTGAGGGCTTTACTTAGCAAAACCTATAATTAATAATATAATATTAAAGAATGACATGAATAATAGTAATATGACCAGTTATATTTTGCCACCTTTCATACTTTTTATATAATATATAAAGGAAAAAGGAAACAATTCAACAATTGTGTGCTACTAGTCTAAAGGAAAGCATATGCCGTAACCTTCGAGAAGTTCCACGTTCGACACACCTCGAGTTTTTTTCCCTCCTAAAAGATATGTTACTAAATTATTTTATGGCCACTATGGTATCAACTATTTTAAAAAAAGTTTCTATAGTATAATTTATTTGTTTCTAACCCCTAGATTATCTTTATTTTGAAATTTATTTTTATTTTTATTTTGAAATGACAAAGTAAGTTATACTCAACTTATGTTTTATTTTCATTTTCAAATGTATTTATTGTCTTATTTTCAACTTAATATTCTCATATGAGATTTTCAGTTCAAATTGTTCGGGTGGTCCAATTGATTTAGTATGTTCACGTGTATTTAAATAACCTTCTCAATTTAAAAACGCATGAATGATGATCTACAAATTTTAGTGTAAAAGAATAAAACGGCACATATAGAATAAATAGGTCTAATAATATTTTTTATTAACAACACTAAGATGAAAAGAATAATGGAATGTGTCACATTTTGAGTGATATATATATATATATATATATATATATATATATATATATATATATATATATTAAATGAAATATGTCCATCATGTAGTAAAGACAACAATACGTGTTATAATTTTATACAAAATATAGTACAAGTGGATAATGAATATAATATAAAATGCAGTAAAAAAACAAACAATATGTAATACATGAAATATAATCAAAATGTAGTAAAAATAATAAAATGCAGTAAAAATTTAACAAAATACGGTATAAATAGATTATGTATAATATATAATGCAATAAAAACAAGCATTATAAATTAAATCGAGTTGTATGGATAAAATGCGGTAAAGAAATGCAATACAAAATGAATAATTTGTACTACACATATATATATATATATATAATTATATATATAATACAGTAAATATAATAATATGCGTTATAATTTGAACAAAATGCTATATAAAAACGAATATGTAAAAAACAATTAAAAACGTTATTGAGAAAAAGATATAATTATTTTTTTGAAAAAAAATAATTAAAAAAAATAAAAATTTCTGGCGGTGGTTAGTGGCGGCGGCCGGCAACGGCAACCAGTGGTGGGTGGTGGTGGGTTGGGGTGGGGAGAAAGATAGTAGGAGGGAGTGGTGTATGATATTTAAAATGTTAAGGGGTAAAAATGAAAATTTGACATGTAACATGTGATCTTTTTTTGGGAGCTGATAAATACAACAAATAAACTTATACATACACCAAACTAATGCATTGATGTACTTGTACTATATGCAGAAACTGTTGTACCCTATGGTGTAGGTATAAGTTTTTTTGTTGTATTTTTCAACTCTCGTTTTTTAGTGGGGAGATTATTCTTCTCACTTCTCCTCAAATTAGCATTGTTTTCTAAAATTCACTTTTTTATATCTTTTTATAAAGTAGTGTTAATTTTCATATCCTAAAAAGTAGTATATGTGATAGAAAAGAGAAAAGTGTTGTTGGACTACATCCTTATTTTTAACCAAATAAATTGTACACTTCTAAAAAAGGTGTTGTTGGACTACATCCTTATTTTCATCCGTTACAATATTATAGTCTATGTTTTATTTTTCAGACGTTCCAAATAAATTGTACACTTCAAAATAAAATATATTTAAGTTTGGTCATAATTATCATATTATCCTTAATTAAAATTATTATTGCACACTTTTTAAGAAAACAGTAATTAATTTGTTATGAGTAAAATGTCATTATGTAAAAAGAAAGAAAGAAAAAACAAAAATGATTATGTTGTCATTAAACTGTGTGTTTTTTGTCGAATGATAATAATTTTGAGACGGAGAGAGTATTTGATAGGGTATAAATAGATGAATTTAAACAACAATTTTTTTCGAAAGTATATACCCGCATATGATATGATATGATGTACTCAAAAAGATATTTTGGGTATTAGAAGTATTATTAATAGTCAACGTTACTAATATCGTAAATTTATCAATAGTTGTTCCCGTTGTTCGAAGAGTTGCGGCAAACTCCGGGAAAAGAAGGGAAAGAAGAAATTAAAAAACAGATCATGGAAGGATCACAATTGTTAGAAGAAACGTTTGTGAAGTTTAGCAAAGGGAAGGCTTATTTTGGTGGTGATGATTTAGGTTACCTTGATGTAGTTCTTGGATGTTTTCTACCATGGACGGAAATTATTGAAAACATTAACGATTTCAAAATATTTGATGAAGTCAAAACTCCGGAACTAGCAGGATGGAGAAAGCGCATGAGTTCACAGGAAGCGATTAAGAGTGTGACCCCAAAGAACGAAACACTTATGAACTTCTATATGATGCTTCAAATCTATAAACCACCAAGAGCTGCTTAAGTAAACTTAATTATGTTATGTGTTTTGTAATTTGGTTTAAGTGCCTTTAGACTCATTATAACTCAATTGGGTTTGAATTACGTGTTTTGTTTATTGTAAATAACGATCACAATCGTCCTCGATCTTATTGTGTTAAAAATGTTCCTTCTTTGTTTCTTTTTCTTTTGTCAATGTTGAAACGTTGTGCGTAAAATTATTTAGAACTATATATAATCTTGTGTACAGGTAAAAGTTTTTACATCATTTCATTTGGTATATATGTTCATGATTATTTCTCCGATGGTTATAAATTGTAACTTATAAATCTTTTATGACATGTAAGAGTTTGTTATAAGAGAACTTGTAGTTGTGTGCAACAATGTTTGTCACATCAGTATGGCTGATGATTTACGCTGGCAACTTAAATGTGTCCAGTCATGATTGATTACCAATTTACCATTATTCTCGTAGGATCTTTTGAACACATGATCATGGTTATTGGTTTCTGTATATTCTAAAATCGCAACAACGGTATCTGAGCCTCAGAGGCACATTTACTCATTTTTCAAGCAATAAATTACTCATTTATACAAATTAGGAACCACGCTCATTTATTTGTTTCGTTGTGCATTGGAATCATTAGACAAGTCGGTGGCCGGTTTGTTTTCTTTAGGCGATTGAAGATGCTTTATAAAATAATAATAATAATAATTTATATTACTACTAAGGCGGTGTTTGTTTTTAGCAGTGGATAGGTAACGGGTTTTGAATTGATAGAATAGAAACAAAAGAAGAATCTTCAATAATCTTTAGATTATATATGAAACATCTCTTATCATCGTTGTAATTAAATTTCAATTTATCAATTAAATTATTTAATACTAGTCTTGTACCCGCGCAAAGCAGCGGCGTTCACTGATTTCTTATGAATTGTGATTTTTTCAGTGAGGTTCTTCTTTTATTGAGAATGCGGTTGTCACACATTCAAATCGCTTTAAGATAATTGTAGGTGATTTCTTACATAGTTATATATCAAAAGCAAAAATATAGTACTACCTAAATTCCAAAATAAATATTTACATTACTATTTATATGTCTCAAAATAGGAAAAAATAACTATTAGAAATAATTAAACTCCTCATATTACCCTTGTTATTATTGTGCTCATCCTATGTATTTTTTTAAGGAGATTTACATCTATATCCTTACAAACTTTCGATATTACATTAATATCCTTGCAAATTTCAAAATTTCTTCAATATCCTTTTAAAAGTTAAAAATTCTCATACTCTATGTCTAAATAATTGATTTTAATCTACAATAAATAACCTTTTTTTGTTAAAACTCTATTTATATATTATTTAATGGACTATATGACCATTTTACCCTTCCTGTATTCATCGATTCCCATTCCTCAGTCTTAAATAAAAATAAATTGATATCCTCCCGCTCATGAAATTCATCTGAGTTGTAGCGATGGCCTATGTAAGCCTAAGCCATCACGATGTACGATGTATTTTGTATAAAATAAAGTATGATTATATATTAATAAATCATATGTCGTCCATTTAGGCACCCAAATTATTCATTTTCCAATTTATTTTTTAATGTTGGCAGATTCCTTCGTGGATGTCTGGCAACTTTAAATTAATGTTTACATTTCGTTCTAGCAATTACTTGCGACATAATTAACTATTAACATTATTAATTCAGAGTGTTTTTTTGTGAGTGTGTGTGTCGATTAGGGTTCTTAAAAGAAATGTAGGTTGTATAATGATGATAAGTTTATTGAGATAAGGGTAAAATAGTCATTGCATACATATATACAATTTAAATAATATAAAATCAAATATTTGGATGAATGGAGTATTTTGAAGTTTTTGAAGGATATGATGTAATATTGATATTTGAAAAGATATTGATGTAATATTGTAATTTTGTAAGGACTATGATGAAATTCCCCTTTTTTAAAATAAATATAGTCAAACTTTATCTTTTATTATATAAGAGTAAAATTGATACGGAGTACTTACTCAACATATCTTGATTAAAATAATTAAGTTGAGGGATAGAACGAATAGAGTGATAGTTAACTTTTGAAAATTGTATGTGATTAGTCCAAAAACAATTGTACGCAATGTGATTGTATAAATGAAATTAGTCAACTTCAGAGGTAATATTATTTCACAAAACAAAATCAACAAAATTACACGATTCATTTTCAGTTTTTAAATTATTAATGTTGGGATTTAAGTTGTTAACTTTTTGTTTCATCTGACGATTTTGAGTTCTACTGTTAAAATAATTTTGTGCCGCTAGAAAATCGATTTTTATAACCTCATACAACACACAACATTTAACTTTTGAATTTCAAATTTCAAATCTTCTCACCGTCAATTCGCCATTCAAAATATACGACGTCTCATCTTTTGTTATCAACCTGACATCTTTACATCAGCTTTTTGCTCTTTTCAAACCTTTTTGACCATGCATCAAAATTAGACTTTTAGGGTATGTTTGGCAAAACTAGTTGTTGGCTGTAACTGTAGCTGTAAGCTGTAGCTATTGGTTGTAGCCGTAGGCTGTAGCTGTAAGTTCAAGTTGTAGGCTGTAACTTTGTTGTTGTAAAATTGTTTGGCAAACTAGCTGTAGCTGTAACTTTGAAGTATAAAATGACTTACAAGGAGCTTTTCATTTAAATTAAAAGCTACATCTACTACACACCAGCTTTTCAATTTGGAGTTTTTCATTTAAATTAAAAGCTACAACTATTACACACCACTTTTATTACTTTTATTACTTTTGAAGCTATTATTTTTAAAATTAAAAGCTAAAGCTCCTAAAAGCTCATCACCAAACAGAACCTTAGTTTTGCACAACTACAACAAAGGAAAAGTTACGCTCTTATAGCTCAATCAATAGCAAACAATTACTTTTACATATGAATATGAAATAAAATTAAAGCAAATAACAAAAAAAGGGCTTCATTATCTTTAAAATTACAAGGGCATTATGAGTTACCGTATATGGTACTATGATTTAAAAATGGGCACTACTAAATTAAAAATCAAAGATTCCGAATTTCCATTAAAAATCCATAAACACTATGTAGCACAAATTATTACTCAAAGTCTCAAATATTATGATGGTAAAAAAAAGAAAGATAAAAGGAGTACCTTTTGGTAATTTAATTTAAACCCACAAATTTCAAACCAAAATTTAAATAATCTTGGAGACTTCAATTTTTAATCTTCAGAAGTTAACAACAAATTTAAAATAATAAAAAGCCATGAAATTCAACCAAGTTATTTTTTTGTACTATAATATGTTAGTCTGTGAACCCGGTGGTCCTGCAAAATCTACGGTTGCTATTAACCATCGTAAAAGACAAAATATCAAGAAATATGACAAACACACCAGAGCATTATAACCCCAATTTAAACGCCAACATTAAGCTTTGCAAAAGAAATGATGGGAAGATGTTTGCAGGTATTGTGATGTATTTTTGCTTGGTTTGTATAAAATCTTTTGCTTTTTTTCAAGGAAAAAAAGCGTAGCAAAAGAAATACCAAAAATTCTCTCAATATAGCTAAAACAGAAAGCAAGCCAACACCTTTAGAATAAAACTAATACATTTGGTCCAATGATAAAAACTGAGCCGAACCCAAGCACCATAACAGACGTCAAAAAGCAGAAATAAAACAGCAGCAGAACACAACGTGGGACAGCTGCTCAACCATTTTGCTAATTGCTAATATCATAAAATGAAAGCTACACAAACACATGTACGAACCTGAAATAACAACCAATTCGATTTACTCACTGGTTTAACACGAACCGTTAAAAATAACAACAAATATACAATAATACACATAGATTTCAAAAGATCAAGACAAATCTAAACAAAAACCGCCATAAATTGCCTTAAAAATGATGGACCTCGCTAGATCTCGTTAGGTCTCGACAACAAACGGTGAAAACCCACATTTTTAACGAACTACTGAACAAATATCATTTTAAAACAAAAAACTATCGCAAAAACGAGTTGGATCTCAACACCAAAAAGTGGAAACCCATATTCTTGGTCGATCAGTTCGGACCTAAAAAGGACCGACAATTACGGTGTGGTGTCGGTAATTTTCGACGGAAAGAGACAGTGGTGATGGTGACTATGTGTATTATTGTTGGTTTTTTTGAAGATGGTATTTTGTTGGCAGAGGATATACATGAGAGGGGTTTGAGGGCGAGATGGAACGGTGGAAAGAGATGAGTGTGTGTTTTGAGGTGTTAGTATGTGTTAAGTTAGGGTTATGAGTGTTTTTATATGTATATATTTTTCGTGGGTTAAAAATAGAGGGCTGAGATTAGTTTGAGTCAAACGAATGGTTAGGGTCCTTTGTTGGTTGAAACTTAAACTCTTAAAAAGAAAAATGGCCAAATGCATTATATAGTAGTTAAGATTAATAATCATATCAAAAAAGTTAATCCATTAACTAAAACATTATTCAAATTCAAATCAATTTGTAATGCGTTACTTTCAATTCACCGTATGAATAAAATCAATTAAAAAGGTTAATTAGTTTTTTCCACTAACTTGGTTTCATAAAAACATTTTATTTTTTAATCTCGACATATATAAATCCATTATAAAAAATAATATTATCATGAATCCAACTTAATGTTTAATTTACATATTAAGCTACACACTTATTATTAAAAAGGGATATTAAATACAAATATTCATATTAAAAATTAACGGCCTCATGTGTGTACACGTGTTTAAAATCTAGTTAATTATATATAAGAAACAACTGATGATGTCATCAAAAATTTAAACAATCAATACAATTACAAAATTTTATTCAATTGACTAAAATGTAGGATTTTCTTACACCATAACTCATCAATTATTTTTAAAATAATCATATAATAAATCGATCATACATTTATCTAAGAGAGGAATCCTAATCCTATTACATTACCACTACTATAAAAGTTGTTTAGAGACGAGTTCAACGACGCGTTTAGCGACGTTTTTCAGACTAGCGACGCATTAGAGACATCTAATGAGATGTCGGTATAGAAAAGTCGCAGATTTAACGACATCAACCTGTCGCTAACAATAGCGACGGTGCTACTGACTTCTATCCCTATGACACAGATTTTTGCCAACGTCAATTATAAGGACGTTATATGTGTTGCTATCTGTAGCGACATTTTACTTCAGGTCGCTATATACGTCTTCGATTTAACAGAAAGACTCTAATTGTGTCGCTATTTGTCTCGCTAAATTTTGCAACAACACATCTGGTGCCGGTACTTCTGTCGCAAGCACGGATATTGAATTACAAAAATCTTTTACATTCCACTACTGTATACAAATATGATGATATAATACAAGCAATATATCTATCTATTATGAAAAAGGGCCCGTATTTACTGTAGCAAGCACAGATAGCGACATGTGGTTTCCTTCAATTAGGGGAAAACAGTTTTATGATTGTTTATAAAATATATAATGAAATCATTAATAGATATTTTGGGTAGATCAATTGGTATTGACGTTTCCCTTTCAATATGTTGGGTAGATCAATTGGTATTGACGATTCCCTTTGATCATGATGTACTGAGTTCGAGTCAAAGCTGGTGCAGATTTTATCTTTTTTAGTGTATATTTTTCATTTTCACTTTTTTTTTCTCACTTTCTGACAGCTTTTGTATTACATTTTCATTTGTTCGTTTTTATGTTTCCTACTCCATCATCATATCTTATTAGAATGACACTTTATCTTCTAAAATTTTATTGGATATCTTGTTAATCAAAATTTACTTAATGTATATACACTTTAACATAACTTGTTCATATATGATCATAATAAATTGACATATATATGTTTGTATTGATGCTTTCTATTTTTTGGCGAACATTTTAAAACCATTCGCGATTTCTACTATTTTATTTTTCTTACAACATTATCAATTTAAAACAAGTATTTATTTATTCGTCACAATAATACTTTCGAACTTTAGGGTGTTACAATACATAATCCAAACTAAGCCATTCAAAAGTAGATGGGTTGAAATAACCACCTATAGGTTACAAATTAACATTATACATGGAATTGATGAACCTAAATTGTAGACAAACTTTGACCCATTCGCCAGGCTTATAAATTAAATAGGAACCTGGTTTCAAGTACATAAGCACATTCAATATCATAGAGTTAAATTAAGAAGGAACCTGGTAACAAAAAACTTGTTTACATTAAATGGAAAGGGTAAATATTCATCAAAACACTACCTGGTAATCACTGAACTAAGTTTAAGACAAACAAATTATCCCACACAAAATTAGATTCACTAAGCTCATATCCAAGATTTTAACAAATTACATTCGAAGAGAAAAAATGAGGAAAAGGATTAGAACAAATAGAGATCTAAAACATCTTATATAGTAGCATATAGAAACACTCCAGCTTAAAATTAAATTCTAAAATTAAATTCTAATATATACATAAAAATAGACATAATAAATAAATAATTCATTGTGACACCTGACGATTTAGGGTTACTGGTTAACCTGCTAGAAACTCTAATTACGTGTGTTTAGTTTAGTATTAGGATAAATAATTGTAATTACTTGTAACTATTTGTATATTTATGTGAATATACACTCCCGTAATTGATTTATATTATGCTACATAATTAGTTGTAATTACGCTTACACATTTTGGTGAAATTGTGCGAAACAACCGGACGGAATCCGAGAAAGTATAAATACGGACGTTGGTGAACAAAACTATTAAATAATATGAAATTATTTAATAAACTCAAAAAGTTACAAATATTATGGTGATAATATTTAGCGAATTATTAATATCATATAAAGTAACACAAACGCAACGAAAACGCGCAGAACGCGCCCAACAACTGAACGAAAGTCGAAATATATTTTTATCATTTAAATTATATTATTTTGGTGAAATTATTATTAAAAACATCGTATAATTATTCGTCAATAAAAACGTCTATTTAAAACGTTACGCGATTAAACCTCCGTACAACGAACACACAAATCGAGACCAATCAAAAGACGGAACAATTTTTATAAATGTTTTCAAGTATTTATATTAAATATTTCAAGTGAAAATATCAGAATCTAAAACGTTATTTAAAACATGTGTAATTAATGTTAAACGTACAAATAAACGTCTAAACAATCGGGTAAACGAACGAAAACGTAACAAATTAAAAAGGGAATAAAGAAAATGACCAAAATACCCCTTGTGGGACCACATGGGGGCCGGTCACCCCATGTGCCAGCTCCCTCTCTTCACCACTCTTTGAACATGCAAAACCATCACATCACTTAACCTCCTTACACCTCCAATCTTCATACATGCAACCCACTCTTTCATTTCTTCATTTTCACCTATCAAAAACTCTCTCATTTGCTCTCAAAAATACTGAAAAACACAGCCCCAAAACTACCTTTAATCATCAAATTATCATCATCAATCATAAAAACTTTGAAGTGGAATCAAGAAAGGAAGCTAAGGATCATCATCATTTTCATTTCCTTCATCTTTCTCACCATTTCTTTGTAAGAAACCTCACTCTCTTTCACTATAATTACTTGCATTTTACTGATTTTGATGGTTTAAAGTTCATCTAACTTAACTATGTCCAAATTAAAGGTTAATAATCGTTTTTATACATTATACGAGAACATGCAATTATCTGTCTCAAAAACCGAGTTTAGTAAAATGGCCATATCTCGAGTTCTAAGAGGAGTTAGACAACTAATTTTTATAAAAAATTGCGTATTGAAAATAGATACAACTTTAGTGTTTTACACTTTTTCCAGATCTGTACGTATTTTTGACTATGAACTGATCTTTGGGTCTGGTCTGGAAGTTGTCGAAAACCGAGTACGGTTACTACGTGGAATTAACTACCTACGTAAATGGACACTATAATTGCTGAAAAAGGTATATGTTAGACTAGCAACCTTGATGATCAGTTGGTAAAATTTGTGAGACTTGATGTGGACTAGAATTGGTAGAAATCATATGGCGAAACAAACCGACAAAAACTGAAAACATAACTTAGGGGCTGTTTTGGAACTTTTATAAAACTGACACTTTTGGTGAACTCCGACATGAACCGAAAAATTCTATGGACTCTATAAACTGATATATGGGTTGGGTAAATGTTTCGGGTTAAACCGAGTAGGTTTGACCAAGTCAACAAAAACGGGGCTCGGTTTCGAAAAACGACAAACTTACTATTTTTGGCAAAACTTGGAAGCAAATGGGTTGGGTTGACTTATTTAGTAACTTTGACCAAAAGCGAGACTTAAAACACTCCCGACCGAAAACCGACACTTAGAACATTTGGATTAAAATTTGAAAGCTGACCAGACCCTTAGTGTCGCACTACCTGCGACACTACGTAAGTGTCGCTGCTTATGTCGTTGCCTATTCGAAATTGATTTGAACACGCAACACTAAAACCAATGTCGCAATCTATGCGACACTAGTACGAATGTCACATACTCTGCGACACTAAACCCAATGACGCAACTTTTTGCGACACAAACCCGAATGTCGCATGCACTGCGACACTGATCCTAATGTCGCTAAACCTGCGACACAGACCCTAGTGTCGCTACTAGTGTCGCTAAAAGCAGAATGTTTGAAACTTGATTTTACTAAGTTTTAAACTTGGATAACAACTTATAACCACACATGATACATACTATTACAATGTATACACTGAAACGAACTTAATAATAATAATGTCTTAAAGAATCATTATTACAAACTTTCACCAACGGGGTCGTACACGTTTTTAATCAACAACTTATTTGGATATACTAGTTGATGAACTAGTTTTAGGTGGACATAAACCCCCACCTACTCGATTGGCTTAAGTGGACATTAACCCCCACTTATAAAATTGCTATAGATGGTCTTTTGAGACATCTACTGACAACCTCATACGTTTAGGGCGTTAGGAGGTTGCACACGGGTCGAGAACACTCACTACTTGCTATTTGATTATTGCTTACTACCTGCTAAACCCTGGTGAGTTTCATAGCCTCTTTTTACTGTTTTTCACTAGGGTGAGAATACATAAAACTGTTTTATATAAACTGCTTTTATGATCACAAGTACTGGTAACAACTTTTCGTACGAATTGCATGAGATCTTATGATAATCAACTAAAGCCCTCTACCCATCATAATTCGTTAATATATGCGTGAATATTATTGGACAGTACTATCAGGGTTTGACAAACCTCGTTCGGGCTAGTCGCTCTAGCCAACCCACGAGCGCAATATTATTTGTGAATTAGAAGTGTATCGGATTAGTACACTTACCGGAGGCAAACAACGTTAAGCTCGAACTATGAGACTCAAGCAAATGGTATACTTATATTGCAATATGCAATACCTTTACTTGTCGTTGGCTAACGATACTTTTACTTATCATTGACGAATGATACAATTTTGGAAATCTTGTGGATCATATTAGCAATTGATTACTTAACAAACCTATGAACTCACCAACTTTATGTTGACCTTTTAGTATGTATTTCTCAGGTAACCCACCGCAATAGGAAGCTTTTGGAAAGCTTAGCTCGAGTCGCATTGTTTTCAAACATCAAGAGAATAGATTGCATTTAGCTGTATTTTGTATATTCAGTAATGAATTAGAAATCTCTTAACGGTTTATGCGAACTCCAGATATTTTGTAAACAATTGAATTATGGTAATGTAACTATTTTTCAAACGTCTCTTATAGAGGTCGTTTGCTTTAATCTTTGTGTTGTGATATTTAAATTGGTCGACGCCCCTATGACACCTCCTAATTCCACTGCCACGTGTTTTGGGGATGCGACAGATTAGTATCAGAGCCAAAGGTTATAGCGTACTAGGATTGCATTAGTGAGCTAGACTATAACCATTAGGTTAGTATTCCTTGTTCGGTATGACTGGTTCAGCGATTGCATCATTTGAATTTAATTTAACATAGCCTGATCAACTATGTACAATTAAAGGAGAATTAATGCAAGGCCTGGAATGGTTATAGTGAATGGGAATGCATTAGAAGACTTTGACAAAGGATAGAAACGGGACCAACCTTATACGTGCTTATGTGCTAGGTCATTATATTTTTATATATAACCTTAACTTCTCGTATACTAAACTCCTTGCCACAGAAATGGTAGACTTCCCTAATGTATCATCAACCGGCTTGAACAACGAAATTCAAACGTTATCCACTACTGAGGGTACCACTCCCTTACCTATCTCTGTGACACCAAACTCTCCGAACCTCTTTACTACATGACCGGTAAAGCTCGATTAGTACGAAGTCGCTGAGGGAATGTCGGATCATCCCGAGCAAACCCTTACTCAAACTCCATTGCTAACACCACAACTAATATCCGCCGTCGGGCATACGCCCGTAGGTGGGACTGGCTACCACAACCCTAAACACTTGGAGGTCCGAGGAAGCAATACAGATTCCTGCTGACCCCATGGACATCTCCCCGTATACATACGAACCAACACACCATACGGTACCGGTGTTAGCATCCCGACTTCATCATCACGAAGAAAGGCTCTAAATCCTAGAACAGGGTCATCATATAGTAGAGAACTACCTGCTACGCTGAACCGATGATTGCATAGCAAAACTTCTTCAAGAACAGGTCGGCATGAACCGTACTTTGGAAATGATTCATCAACAGGTGATAGACAACAGAAGCGCTACTGACATCCTACAAGCAAGGTTGGAAGAATGTGAACAACGTTCACGGGAAGCTGAGGAGTATGCTCGTGTGCTCGAGCAACGACTTACCTTTGCTGAAGATGGTCCCAGGAAAACAAGCAGACTTGCGGATACTATAACCCGTTTTGTCACTCTGATGTCACGAGTAAACCTGCATCAGGACTAAATCTATTTCTTTTGTTGTAATCTATTGAGGCGGGGTGTGCTCAACTTATTATCCTTTCTTATGTTCCGTAAACTTTCAAATTTAGCCCGGATGTAACATTCTTGGCATCTTTCTAATCCTTATGATTGTTGTCTTTTGAAACTCGTACTTTCTATTCAACTTTTCTATCTAATGAGTTATGGTTATCACTCTCATGTCACGAGTAAACCTACTTAATGCACAATCGAGGGAAAAGCAGGGAATAGAGCAACATTCTTGCAACGCCGGATCGATGCTTAATGTGGGACCCTAGGTTGTAGATATTAGTTAGACCCGGAACGTTGGCTAATATATATTTAACTTGGATTCTTTGATTAGTAACTAAGTTAATATAAAAGAAATCACAATCAGACAATCAAAACACATGAACTGGATAATATGAATCTGAGTGGAAGACTTTGAGCAATTACATGTCTATCTCCGATTGTTTATCTGTTCCTCTTATCTTGTTTTATGTTGTTGGTTTGGTTATTTAGTTCATCTTGAACGTCGCACGGAACTAAAACGTACCCCTTATCTTACTGCTTATTTAGTTTAGTTAATAATTCCTATTTAATTGAATAACATTGATCATGTGTTCTTGTATGGACTTACCATAGCTATATTATTCCGATCGGGTATTTTTGCCTGATTGCGTGATAGTAGTGATTGATATATCCTGTATTTTATATATAATAAAACTAGACGCTTTCACACGCATCATCCATCTTTACCGATCACAAAAGTCTCCAACACATATTCGATCAAAAGGATCTCAACATGAGGCAACGTCAATGGGTCGAGTTGCTTACCAATTATGACTGCGGAATCAAATACCATCCAGGCAAAGAAAACGTTGTTGCTGATGCCCTCAGCCGGAAAGAATGTTCAAAACCCCTTCGTGTTCGAGCCCTTGGTTTAACCATTCATAACGAACTCATTACTCAAATCCTCACATCTCAACTCGAGGCACTCAAAAACAAAAACATCAGAAATGTGGCCTTGCGAGGCATGGATAAACAATCGTAATTAAAAATGATGGAACTTGATACTTCTCCAACCGAATCTGGTTACCATGCTTTGGGAACCTACGAGATTTGGTGATGGATGAAGCTCACAAATCTCGATACTCTATACATCCTGGCTCCGACAAGATGTATCACGACATCAAACAATTTTATTGGTGGCCCAACATGAAAGCTGACATCGCCACATATGTTAGCAAATGTTTAACCTGTGCCAAGGTTAAGGTCGAATACCAGAAACCATCCGGGTTGCTGCAATAGCCCGAAATACCTCAATGGAAATGGGAAAACATAACCATGGACTTTATCATGAAACTACCGAAAGCACCGAGCGGTTGTGATACCTTTTAGGTGATCGTTGATCGTCTCATGAAATCTACCCATTTCCTAGTTATCAAAGAAACCGACAAGATGGAGAGTTTGGCTCGCATCTACATCAAAGAGGTTGTAGCATGACACAGAGTACCCATCTCCATCATCTCTGATAGAGATAGCCGCTTCAACTCTCGATTCTAGCAAACACTTCAAAAAGCCCTCGGTACACGTCTGGATATGAGTACTGCTTATCACCCACAAACCGATGGTTAGATTAAACGGACCATTCAAACCTTAGAAGACATGCTACGAGCTTGCGTAGTTGACTTTGGAAACACATGGGAAAACCACCTACCCCTGTGTGAATTTTCCTACAACTACAGTTACCACACCAGCATTGATGCTGCACCCCCGATCACCCATTTGTTGGACTGAAATCGGCGATAGCCAACTCACTGGTCCTGAAATTATCCATGAAACAACCGAGAAAATTGTGACCATTTAAAACTGGCTGAAAGCCGCACGTGATCGTCAGAAAAGCTATGCTGACATGAGACGCAAACCACTCGAGTTCCAGGTTGGGGACCGAGTACTCTTAAAAGTGTCACCTTGGAAAAGTGTTATTCGTTTTGCCAAACGCGGCAAACTGAACACTAGGTACATCGGACCTTTTGAGATTCTTGAAAGAATTAGTCCGGTGGCATATCGACTGCATTACCACCACAACTCAGTAGCATGCACAACACATTCCATATTTCTACCCTGAAGAAATGTCTGTCTGATGCGACACTTGTAGTACCGCTCGACGAAATCTACATAGATGATAAACTCCATTTCGTCGAGGAGCCAATAGAAATCATGGACCGTGAGGTCAAATGCTTGAAACAAAGTCATATTCCCATCATTAAAGTCCGGTGGAATTCTAGGCACGGTCCTAAATTCACATGGGAACAGGAAGACCAAATGCGACTGCGGCAACAAACTAATTTCGGGACGAAATTCTCCTAACAGGGGGAGAATGTGACACCCGGCGATTTAGGGTTACTGGTTAACCTGCTAGAAACCCTAATTACGTGTGTTTAGCTTAGTATTTAGGCTAAATACTTGCAGTTACTTATGACTATTTGAATATTTATGTGAATATACACTCCCGTAATTGATTTATATTACGCTACGTAATTAATTGTAATTACGCTTAGTTGTAATTACGCTTACGCAATTTGGTGAAATTGTGCAAAACTACCTGACGGAGTCCGAGAAAGTATAAATACGGACGTTGGTGAACAAAACTATTAATTAATATGAAATTATTTAATAAACTCAAAAACTTACAAATATTATGGTGATAATATTCAGCGAATTATTAATATCGTATAAAGTAACACAAACACAACGACAACGCGCAGAACGCGCCCGAAAACTGAACGAAAGTCGAAATATATTTTTATAATTTAAAATATATTATTTTGGTGATATTATTATTAAAAACATCGTATAATTATTCGTCAATAAAAACGTCTATTTAAAACGTTACACGATTAAACCTCCGTACAACGAGCATGCAAATCGAGACCGATCAAAAGACGGAACATTTTTATAAATGTTTTCAAGTATTTATATTAAATATTTTGTGAGTCCCTAATCACTATTATGTTAGTGATTGTGAATCGTTAACAGTGAGTTAATTGTAGAAGGGGGGGGTTGAATACAGTTAAAAACTTTTCTGTTATACTGTGTTAGCTTGTTTAGCAAGTTTTTAACCGTATTAAAGTAACAACAATATGAACACAAATATATATAAGTAAGATAAGCAGTTCAGTTGCTGATGCAATTCTAGCTGAAAGATAAACTCTTTTATTGATAAAATTTATCTCTTGTTGATTGCGGAATAGATTAGCCAAAGCTAATCTAAATCAAACAATACAGCTATTACAAAAGGAGATGAGCAGTAGTGGACAAACACGCTAACTGCTCACTCGCTGAGGTAAACTAGTAGTGGACAAACACGCTACTAGTTCACTCGCTGGTGTTACTTGTATCTTAGACAAACTAGTCACTGACAAACAAGTGACAATACAAGTAATCGACACAGATGGAGTATAACATACTACGCTATTTATAGACGCTGAAATCCTTAATTTCCGGATCTGAAGGACACGTGTCGCTGCTTGATTGGTGAGGTAGTTGACATGTGATACAACATGGCACGACATTCTGTCTTAGGAAATATTACCTTGTACCATAAACCAATCAGATGCTTCCACGTTACTCTTTTCAAGTTTCGAGGAACACGTGCTGCGCCGTAATAGCGCCGAATGTCAACTTCTTATTTAATGCGGCATTTAATGCTGCAGTCACTGATAGAAACAACAATTCTCCTCATTCTCGATGCGAGCTAACATGCTCTAAAGAATGACTTGAACAGCTAATCTTCAGTGACTTCTTTTATTCAGCAGAGGAGAGAACTCAAGAAGACTTGGAGACTCTCGCTGATAGATGAGTATCAGCGACACACATAGTTGAGTCTTTTATCTTGATAAGGTCTTCATCTACTGGTTTAAGATATGAACATCGACCATAAACTTCAGCAACAGGAGCTTGACTTGAATCATTTTCTTCATGGAACATTATTGAGAAGATCAGAGACTGTGAACATATAGCATGATCAGTGACTTCACTTATCAGCGATTAATGACTCAACAATCTCCTACATAATCTTTCCCTTGATCCTTGTGATCAGTGACCACCTGAGTTCAGCGATCAGTGACTCAACAATCTCCCCCTAAATGGTTTAAGTCAAAGCTCCCTTAGACAAACTTGTTGCAGGAAAATTTCAGTCTCTGATGATATCTTGGTAGCTCAGAGACTTGTACTTGTAAATTTTTGTTGTTGAAAGGTTTTTAGTCTCTGACGGTAGGTTGGTCGCCCAGAGACTTGTACTTGTAGATTTTTGTTGTGTCAAGCCTCATTTATATCATTGAATAAATATTTACAGAAGCTAACTATTACAAAAGATCTAATTTTATTTATCTCTCCACATCTCCTCCTCTTTCACTATGCCAAGCTCAGCTTCAAGTTCATACTTGTCTTTGGAGGGCAGGTATCTGAATTTTCTTGCCAAGGCTTCATCGAGAATAGCTTTTCTGATTTTTGAATTTGTAGGAAGCATGCTAGCTGACCTAATTAGGTGTATGAGTTGTTCTTGATCAACCTTCTCAAGTTCAGCTTCTCTCTGAAACCTAAGGGCACCATTTAGGTCCCTGTATACCAGACCCTTCTCCCCCTCAGTGACTTCATGTCCTTCAAGCTTTGGCACACCAGCAGGAATAGATAGATTTAACCTTGAAGTGTTGGGGATTCGATAGATGCTGCTAGTGCCTGACCTATACCTTGGGCTAGGTGGCTGAACAATCTCTTCACCAAATGTGACAGTATCTTCTGGTCCGAGAAGTTGCAGTGACACCATCTTTTGATATAGCCTATCAATCTCTTTCAGGACATCAGCTTTAGCTGCACTTGTAGAGTGGCTGATAGCAAGCCTGATTTCATTCCATTCTTCTCTGTGCAGCTTGCATACTTGATCAAGTAGCATGGCTTGAGTCTCTGAACCTCTTTGAATGAGTAGCTGAGGTTGAGATTGATTCTTAGACTTCTTCAATTTAACCTTGGTAATAGGTGCAGGGTTTGATCTCCCTGTCATTCGGGCAGCAAACCTCTTTCTATCTATCTCATCCCATTTCCTATCCACTGCTGTTCTGACAGCTCCCCCTTTCTTTTTAGAGCTCTTGCTAGCTGATGTTTTCAGTTTCTGTTGCTCTAGCTCACTCTCTTCTATCTCAGCAAGTACCCTTGCAATTAAAGCATCAGACTCTTCTTGATCTTGCTTTTGTTTAAGCAGTCTGGCCCTTTCATTGGCATCTTTAGAGCTCAATTCCAGTAGGTATGCTCTGTCAGCATCTGATTGCTCTTTCAGCAACCTTTTCCTTTCTTGTTCCTCTTTTAACTCAGCCTGAAAAGTTATTTTCATTATCATCTCCTGCTCCCTGTCCTGTCTTGCCTTTATCTTTCTGGCAATTCGCTGTTCTTTAGTTTCATCAGGACAGAGGCCTTTAGAGGCTGAGTCAGAGGAAAGGCATGCTGTGGGGGAAGTGTCTGAAGTGGTAGTGTTGGAGGTAGTTGCTGTGGAGATTGGTATTATTGTTGCTGGGGTAGGTGTGGTTATTTGGGTTGTTGTAGTTGTAGTTGCTGTGGGTGAGGGTAGGTTTTGGGTTGCTGGTGTAGATGAAGGTACAGTTACCTCAGATATGACATTATGTGATTGAGGGTTACTGACCTGTTGTTTCTTTGATGGAGGAGTAGATGCAGAAGAGGTGTCACTGGACCTTTTTCTTTTAATGACAGATGATATGGGTTGCTGATCCTCCATATTTCCATCATCTTCATCTTCACTTTCTGAACCCTGGCCATTTCCATGACCACCTCCCTGACCATCATCATTGTTGTCATCATCATTATCATCAGCGTCATGCATGATGTTATCATCTTCCTCATCATCAGATACATCATCTACCACCTCCCTATTCATCCATTCCCAGCGAGCCAATTCATAGCTCACTGAGGTACCCTCTAACCTAGCAGCCTCATCCACTGCCCATTGCTGTACCAGCCCATTGTAATTCCTGAGCTCTTCAGCACTGAACTCAGGAAAGCGTTTAGCGACATCCACCATATCAGTGGCTATCTCCATATCCACCCAATACAGTTCAGCAACTGCAAGGGCTTCCAACTCCGGTTGCTCAGCGATCGGACGCAGTGCATAAGTGTTGAGCACAATGTCCCTGTGAGCTTTGTTTGACAGCGGATCAGTCATCTTATGGGGCATCTCAGGATCAGAGACAATGTCATCTTCTTCTTCACTCTCCCCCTGACTGGTTCGCTCAAACTGATCTACTGCCCTAAGAATTTGTTCAGTGAAGGTAGCATTTTCCTCTCTCAGGGCAGCGACCTCAGCTCTAGTCTTTGTAAGCTGTGAAACAACCTGTGGAAGCACCTTGATAACTTTGTCAGTGTTGAACAGATAGTTGGATACAGAAATGGCTAAATCATTTTGGTTGGTGGTGAGTTGGGCAATGGCAGTGGCATGAGTGGTAAAGTTGGTGGTGGAGGTGGAGGCTAGCTCAGTGACTGCATGATTTATTGCAGCACTAGCATCAGCTACAGTTTGTACTCTCTCACTAATAGATGTGCTCCATGGTTCAATGGAGTTATATACATCAGTGAGAGCAGTAACGGCTTTCTGTAGGACAGAGACATTGCCAATAAGTGCCTCACGGTCTTCAGTGAGCATCTTAATCTGGGTTTGGAATTGGGCAATGTACTCCATCAGTAGCTGATCTGATGTGGAGTGGGTGGAGGTGTTTGTGGGAGTAGTTTGGGTAATAATAATGGGGGTAGGTGTTGATTGGGCTACATGATCAGGGGGTGTGTTCTGATCAGCAGGAACTTGGATGTTGTCACTGGAGAAAGAGGTGGGGGTAACCTCTCTGATGGGAGAGTTAGATGTGGGTAGAGGAATGGGTTAGGTGTCCTCTGAGGTGTCCATAGGTGTAACACCCGCCAAATTAGGACTAGTAATTAGTGCCTAATCCCCTGTTAATACATGTAATTAGTTCTGTGTTAGGCTAATTAATGTATCAAATAATATATTGTTGAAATACTACAATTACGCGATTTGGCTAAATCGTACGCGTTTCAAATCAAAAGCAATTTGATTCAGTTAATACGGACGTTGGTGAACACTTTTATTAAATAATATAACATTATTTAATAGCGCTATTACATCTAAAAATATCATTTTATAACATTTCAAGTTAAACTCGTATAGTACAAATGACAATTTAGATAATTAAATGTAAAATCGCACGATAAAACAAAACCAGAAAACATTAAATTTAATAATTCAATTATTAAGTATTTTAATGAAATACTTCGACCAAATTATCGGGAATTTATTTGGTAATTTAAAACGTATATTTAAAAGTAATTAATATTAATTTAACGTTTAAACAATTGGGAAAACGAACACCATACGGAGCACGATTGCAGGAGCTGAGGAAGTGAGGCTTTCAACAAAACCCCACTCCCTCCTCATTTTCTTCTCATTTTCACCAACACTCTCTCCTTTCTCTCTCTTTTCTCTTTCAAGATAACCATCACCACCATCACCTTAAAACACCAAATTACACCACCAAACGCCGCCGAAATCTCGAAGCTCTTTGGAGAAAAATAACCACAAAGCAACGATCTACGTTTCCTTCTTTTCGGAATTTCATTTCGACAAATTGTAAGTTTCCGACAAATCCCGAAACCTTTAGATTTTCGAGTATTTTTAGCAAGTAGTTGTTTATATAAGCTTAGAATGTCCTTATAAGGGTTGGGTAAAAGAATCAGGCCAAGATATGGCCGAAAAACTCGTTTTGGCTCAAAAATCCATAAAACAGTCGTAAGTGTCGCAAAGACGACCAGTATTGCGTCACTTCATGCGTCACTTAAGTGACGCATGAAACCCTAATTTTGCCTAAGTGCCGCATAAAGCCCCTTTTTCCCGACACTCCTACCGTCACTTGACTAGTGACGCACAACAACGTTAACAGACACTTATAGCGACACTTCCTAAGTGACGCATAGACCCATACCCGACACTTATAGCGACACTTGCCTTAGTGACGCCGTACCATGCGTCACTCCCCTTAAGTGACGCATATGCTCAGATTTATTATTTTTAGCGACACTTCCCAAGTGTCGCCCAAGCCCTTAAGTGACGCTATAAGTGACGCATAAACAGAAAATTTTTAAACTAATTTTACACTAAGTTTTGAGACCCAAATCTGACGCCCCATTTCACCCAAATTCAAGTCCAGATGCGTTTTTCACCAAAGCAATATAGTAGAAACAAAAATTTTTCCAAGCTGACCTGGCAGCTCGACCCCAGCCAGGGGCTCTGCCCCTTCAAGTTCATACATGTCTTTGGAGGGCAGGTATCTGAATTTTCTTGCCAAGGCTTCATCGAGAATAGCTTTTCTGATTTTTGAATTTGTAGGAAGCATGCTAGCTGACCTAATTAGGTGTATGAGTTGTTCTTGATCAACCTTCTCAAGTTCAGCTTCTCTCTGAAACCTAAGGGCACCATTTAGGTCCCTGTATACCAGACCCTTCTCCCCCTCAGTGACTTCATGTCCTTCAAGCTTTGGCACACCAGCAGGAATAGATAGATTTAACCTTGAAGTGTTGGGGATTCGATAGATGCTGCTAGTGCCTGACCTATACCTTGGGCTAGGTGGCTGAACAATCTCTTCACCAAATGTGACAGTATCTTCTGGTCCGAGAAGTTGCAGTGACACCATCTTTTGATATAGCCTATCAATCTCTTTCAGGACATCAGCTTTAGCTGCACTTGTAGAGTGGCTGATAGCAAGCCTGATTTCATTCCATTCTTCTCTGTGCAGCTTGCATACTTGATCAAGTAGCATGGCTTGAGTCTCTGAACCTCTTTGAATGAGTAGCTGAGGTTGAGATTGATTCTTAGACTTCTTCAATTTAACCTTGGTAATAGGTGCAGGGTTTGATCTCCCTGTCATTCGGGCAGCAAACCTCTTTCTATCTATCTCATCCCATTTCCTATCCACTGCTGTTCTGACAGCTCCCCCTTTCTTTTTAGAGCTCTTGCTAGCTGATGTTTTCAGTTTCTGTTGCTCTAGCTCACTCTCTTCTATCTCAGCAAGTACCCTTGCAATTAAAGCATCAGACTCTTCTTGATCTTGCTTTTGTTTAAGCAGTCTGGCCCTTTCATTGGCATCTTTAGAGCTCAATTCCAGTAGGTATGCTCTGTCAGCATCTGATTGCTCTTTCAGCAACCTTTTCCTTTCTTGTTCCTCTTTTAACTCAGCCTGAAAAGTTATTTTCATTATCATCTCCTGCTCCCTGTCCTGTCTTGCCTTTATCTTTCTGGCAATTCGCTGTTCTTTAGTTTCATCAGGACAGAGGCCTTTAGAGGCTGAGTCAGAGGAAAGGCATGCTGTGGGGGAAGTGTCTGAAGTGGTAGTGTTGGAGGTAGTTGCTGTGGAGATTGGTATTATTGTTGCTGGGGTAGGTGTGGTTATTTGGGTTGTTGTAGTTGTAGTTGCTGTGGGTGAGGGTAGGTTTTGGGTTGCTGGTGTAGATGAAGGTACAGTTACCTCAGATATGACATTATGTGATTGAGGGTTACTGACCTGTTGTTTCTTTGATGGAGGAGTAGATGCAGAAGAGGTGTCACTGGACCTTTTTCTTTTAATGACAGATGATATGGGTTGCTGATCCTCCATATTTCCATCATCTTCATCTTCACTTTCTGAACCCTGGCCATTTCCATGACCACCTCCCTGACCATCATCATTGTTGTCATCATCATTATCATCAGCGTCATGCATGATGTTATCATCTTCCTCATCATCAGATACATCATCTACCACCTCCCTATTCATCCATTCCCAGCGAGCCAATTCATAGCTCACTGAGGTACCCTCTAACCTAGCAGCCTCATCCACTGCCCATTGCTGTACCAGCCCATTGTAATTCCTGAGCTCTTCAGCACTGAACTCAGGAAAGCGTTTAGCGACATCCACCATATCAGTGGCTATCTCCATATCCACCCAATACAGTTCAGCAACTGCAAGGGCTTCCAACTCCGGTTGCTCAGCGATCGGACGCAGTGCATAAGTGTTGAGCACAATGTCCCTGTGAGCTTTGTTTGACAGCGGATCAGTCATCTTATGGGGCATCTCAGGATCAGAGACAATGTCATCTTCTTCTTCACTCTCCCCCTGACTGGTTCGCTCAAACTGATCTACTGCCCTAAGAATTTGTTCAGTGAAGGTAGCATTTTCCTCTCTCAGGGCAGCGACCTCAGCTCTAGTCTTTGTAAGCTGTGAAACAACCTGTGGAAGCACCTTGATAACTTTGTCAGTGTTGAACAGATAGTTGGATACAGAAATGGCTAAATCATTTTGGTTGGTGGTGAGTTGGGCAATGGCAGTGGCATGAGTGGTAAAGTTGGTGGTGGAGGTGGAGGCTAGCTCAGTGACTGCATGATTTATTGCAGCACTAGCATCAGCTACAGTTTGTACTCTCTCACTAATAGATGTGCTCCATGGTTCAATGGAGTTATATACATCAGTGAGAGCAGTAACGGCTTTCTGTAGGACAGAGACATTGCCAATAAGTGCCTCACGGTCTTCAGTGAGCATCTTAATCTGGGTTTGGAATTGGGCAATGTACTCCATCAGTAGCTGATCTGATGTGGAGTGGGTGGAGGTGTTTGTGGGAGTAGTTTGGGTAATAATAATGGGGGTAGGTGTTGATTGGGCTACATGATCAGGGGGTGTGTTCTGATCAGCAGGAACTTGGATGTTGTCACTGGAGAAAGAGGTGGGGGTAACCTCTCTGATGGGAGAGTTAGATGTGGGTAGAGGAATGGGTTAGGTGTCCTCTGAGGTGTCCATAGGTGTAACACCCGCCAAATTAGGACTAGTAATTAGTGCCTAATCCCCTGTTAATACATGTAATTAGTTCTGTGTTAGGCTAATTAATGTATCAAATAATATATTGTTGAAATACTACAATTACGCGATTTGGCTAAATCGTACGCGTTTCAAATCAAAAGCAATTTGATTCAGTTAATACGGACGTTGGTGAACACTTTTATTAAATAATATAACATTATTTAATAGCGCTATTACATCTAAAAATATCATTTTATAACATTTCAAGTTAAACTCGTATAGTACAAATGACAATTTAGATAATTAAATGTAAAATCGCACGATAAAACAAAACCAGAAAACATTAAATTTAATAATTCAATTATTAAGTATTTTAATGAAATACTTCGACCAAATTATCGGGAATTTATTTGGTAATTTAAAACGTATATTTAAAAGTAATTAATATTAATTTAACGTTTAAACAATTGGGAAAACGAACACCATACGGAGCACGATTGCAGGAGCTGAGGAAGTGAGGCTTTCAACAAAACCCCACTCCCTCCTCATTTTCTTCTCATTTTCACCAACACTCTCTCCTTTCTCTCTCTTTTCTCTTTCAAGATAACCATCACCACCATCACCTTAAAACACCAAATTACACCACCAAACGCCGCCGAAATCTCGAAGCTCTTTGGAGAAAAATAACCACAAAGCAACGATCTACGTTTCCTTCTTTTCGGAATTTCATTTCGACAAATTGTAAGTTTCCGACAAATCCCGAAACCTTTAGATTTTCGAGTATTTTTAGCAAGTAGTTGTTTATATAAGCTTAGAATGTCCTTATAAGGGTTGGGTAAAAGAATCAGGCCAAGATATGGCCGAAAAACTCGTTTTGGCTCAAAAATCCATAAAACAGTCGTAAGTGTCGCAAAGACGACCAGTATTGCGTCACTTCATGCGTCACTTAAGTGACGCATGAAACCCTAATTTTGCCTAAGTGCCGCATAAAGCCCCTTTTTCCCGACACTCCTACCGTCACTTGACTAGTGACGCACAACAACGTTAACAGACACTTATAGCGACACTTCCTAAGTGACGCATAGACCCATACCCGACACTTATAGCGACACTTGCCTTAGTGACGCCGTACCATGCGTCACTCCCCTTAAGTGACGCATATGCTCAGATTTATTATTTTTAGCGACACTTCCCAAGTGTCGCCCAAGCCCTTAAGTGACGCTATAAGTGACGCATAAACAGAAAATTTTTAAACTAATTTTACACTAAGTTTTGAGACCCAAATCTGACGCCCCATTTCACCCAAATTCAAGTCCAGATGCGTTTTTCACCAAAGCAATATAGTAGAAACAAAAATTTTTCCAAGCTGACCTGGCAGCTCGACCCCAGCCAGGGGCTCTGCCCCTTCAAGTTCATACATGTCTTTGGAGGGCAGGTATCTGAATTTTCTTGCCAAGGCTTCATCGAGAATAGCTTTTCTGATTTTTGAATTTGTAGGAAGCATGCTAGCTGACCTAATTAGGTGTATGAGTTGTTCTTGATCAACCTTCTCAAGTTCAGCTTCTCTCTGAAACCTAAGGGCACCATTTAGGTCCCTGTATACCAGACCCTTCTCCCCCTCAGTGACTTCATGTCCTTCAAGCTTTGGCACACCAGCAGGAATAGATAGATTTAACCTTGAAGTGTTGGGGATTCGATAGATGCTGCTAGTGCCTGACCTATACCTTGGGCTAGGTGGCTGAACAATCTCTTCACCAAATGTGACAGTATCTTCTGGTCCGAGAAGTTGCAGTGACACCATCTTTTGATATAGCCTATCAATCTCTTTCAGGACATCAGCTTTAGCTGCACTTGTAGAGTGGCTGATAGCAAGCCTGATTTCATTCCATTCTTCTCTGTGCAGCTTGCATACTTGATCAAGTAGCATGGCTTGAGTCTCTGAACCTCTTTGAATGAGTAGCTGAGGTTGAGATTGATTCTTAGACTTCTTCAATTTAACCTTGGTAATAGGTGCAGGGTTTGATCTCCCTGTCATTCGGGCAGCAAACCTCTTTCTATCTATCTCATCCCATTTCCTATCCACTGCTGTTCTGACAGCTCCCCCTTTCTTTTTAGAGCTCTTGCTAGCTGATGTTTTCAGTTTCTGTTGCTCTAGCTCACTCTCTTCTATCTCAGCAAGTACCCTTGCAATTAAAGCATCAGACTCTTCTTGATCTTGCTTTTGTTTAAGCAGTCTGGCCCTTTCATTGGCATCTTTAGAGCTCAATTCCAGTAGGTATGCTCTGTCAGCATCTGATTGCTCTTTCAGCAACCTTTTCCTTTCTTGTTCCTCTTTTAACTCAGCCTGAAAAGTTATTTTCATTATCATCTCCTGCTCCCTGTCCTGTCTTGCCTTTATCTTTCTGGCAATTCGCTGTTCTTTAGTTTCATCAGGACAGAGGCCTTTAGAGGCTGAGTCAGAGGAAAGGCATGCTGTGGGGGAAGTGTCTGAAGTGGTAGTGTTGGAGGTAGTTGCTGTGGAGATTGGTATTATTGTTGCTGGGGTAGGTGTGGTTATTTGGGTTGTTGTAGTTGTAGTTGCTGTGGGTGAGGGTAGGTTTTGGGTTGCTGGTGTAGATGAAGGTACAGTTACCTCAGATATGACATTATGTGATTGAGGGTTACTGACCTGTTGTTTCTTTGATGGAGGAGTAGATGCAGAAGAGGTGTCACTGGACCTTTTTCTTTTAATGACAGATGATATGGGTTGCTGATCCTCCATATTTACATCATCTTCATCTTCACTTTCTGAACCCTGGCCATTTCCATGACCACCTCCCTGACCATCATCATTGTTGTCATCATCATTATCATTAGCGTCATGCATGATGGTATCATCTTCCTCATCATCAGATACATCATCTACCACCTCCCTATTCATCCATTCCCAGCGAGCCAATTCATAGCTCACTGAGGTACCCTCTAACCTAGCAGCCTCATCCACTGCCCATTGCTGTACCAGCCCATTGTAATTCCTGAGCTCTTCAGCACTGAACTCAGGAAAGCGTTTAGCGACATCCACCATATCAGTGGCTATCTCCATATCCACCCAATACAGTTCAGCAACTGCAAGGGCTTCCAACTCCAGTTGCTCAGCCAGGGGCTCTGCCCCTTGGACCCCGCCAGGGGCTGCCGCCCCTTGGACCCCGCTACCAGGGGCGCTGCCCCCGGACCCCCGTCATTAACAGGCTTCGCCCTTACCCTAGGTTCACGAGTAATGGTGTTACATCTAAACTTTCACACAAAGTGTTAAACTTGTACAACATCAAACACGAATGCGACACAACTACTAAAACACATTGGAACTTACTTTTAGGTATAACACTTCAAAATCATCAAAATAATAATGTGGGATTATTATTACAAACAATCACCAACGGGCCGTACACATTTTCAATACTTAAACAAACAACCAAATCATGGTAATTTGGACATTCTAGTTGAACAAACAACTACAAGGGTGATCTTTGAGATACTCAATCATGTCATAACCATCGCGTGTCGTGGACACCCTCAGGTTACAAGTCTTTGGATTTCAATTCTTGGCTAATCAACTTCAGTTTATTAAGATAAACTCTCAAGACTCAGGTGAGTCTCATGGCCCCTCTTTTTACTGTTTTACTAGGGGTGTGATACGTTGCTCTGTTTTTAACACATGAACGCGAGTACATATTTCAATATACTACATGAGTTGTTTTCAACTAATCAAACCAAAGTCCTCCGTCAGTATAGTCTGGTAATACGAAAGTAGCGTGAATATTAGTATATGGTACCATATAGGATTGACCCTCCTCGTCCGGGTTAGCAAGCACTAACCGGGTAAACGGACGTACTAATATTTGGGAAGACGAGTGTAGATTAGGCACTCGTGGAGGCACCTCGCTCGGAATTCTCTATATGGGACCCGACCCTCGAGTTAAGCTCAGACTATGCGCTCATGGTTGTATACATTATCCATAACTGTATTTGCTGGATGCAAATCAATACTTAAATCTTGCGGTTCATACAATATTATTTGATACTCAAACCTGTGAGCTCACCAGCGTTAGCTGACCCATTTTGGCATGTATCACAGGTACTCAGTAGTAGATTTGGACTGCCCATCAGGATGCATCTTAGCTCGAGTCTTCATGCAAACTTCAGAGATTTCATTGCATTATTAGATTTTGTATAACTAATTATGTACTTAAATCTCTCATATTACGAACACGAGCTATGTATGAGTTCAAACTATTGTAAACCTTTTAATATTAATATATTTTGTTAAAACGACGCATATAGAGTCGTTTGCTATATATCTGTGTGCTTTGATTATTGATTAGTAACACCCAAAGTATGCTTCCGCGAATCATTAAATTTGGGGGTGTTACAATAGGCATGATTTCCTCATCATCAGCTTGTGATTTAGCTGGTAGTTCATTGGAAATAGAGGTAGCGACCTGTATCTCACCATAGGTCAGTGGTGAGACATTGACAGCCGGTGCAGTGATAGATGAGAGATGGCCCGGGTCTGTAGCCAGTGGTGTGACATCAGCAATGAGTGTGTTATCACCCACTGATGTCACTAGCCCTTTGAGTGAAATGTCACCCTTTTGTGAGGATGACAAGTGGCTAGGTTGACTCAATCTGAGGGTGTGGGATGCACCCGAATCACTGCTAACAGTGGTTTGATCCACTGCAGCTGTCTGTAGTTGTCCCTTTATAGAGTCACTGGACTTTTGGGAGTCCAGTGAAGCAGGTAAGGTTGAGGGTTTAGCAGTGGTGCCCTCAGCAACTGGACGTACAGTCACTACTTCACCACTGGCATCCGTAGATGTCTTCTTTTTGCTATGTCCCTGATCCTTTAATGTCAGGGACCCTAATTTGGATTTTTTCTTGGGAGCAGTGGGTGGTTTCTTGAGTGGTGGTTGACCAACAGTAGTCACTGGGGGTGTGGTCAGTGACGTGGTCGATGGGGGGGCAGCAACTGACATATGTACAGAAGTTACAGGCTGGGGTGCAAGGATCCCCGGGTGTTTCATAAAAGCAGGTAACACCGCAGTTGCTGGTTTAGCAAAGATTTGAGATCCTACCAGGGTCGGCTCAAAACCTTGAAAAGATACCCTATCATAGGCAGCAAACTGATCTCTGAAGATCAGTGAGAGAAACCTAGGGTAGGGTACATATTTGGCCCTGGCAGGCTCAGCGACTTTGGTGATCAGTTCATTAAAGATCACACTTGCATAGTCAACTCGTAGAGAGTTGACCAGTGACCAACTGATCTGGGCCTCCAGGGAGCTGAATTGATCATAGCTCCCTGATTTTGTACCCAAAGATTGGATGAAATTGGTGAAAATGGCATTCCAAACACCATCCATTTTTGTTTTGTGGACCGTAGAGTACTTACGGTTACCACTGCCATCGACTGAGTATTTACACTCAATCTCAGTAAGATCGACGAGGCCTTGTTTGGCAACGTCGCTCTCTGGCAGCGACTCGTACGACTCATAGGTCGGGAGTTGTAAAATGGACCGGATGGTGTTGGCAGTTATGGTGATGGAATGGGTACCATTGTCTATAAAACCCTGGAGTTGTGAAACACCAGTGACGACAGAGTGAGTGCAGGTATACCAGAACTCACTGAGCCATTCTGGGTTCATTTCCCCAGGAGACAAGGTAAGAGCAGGGAGGATAAAGTGATTTTTAAGAATATTTATCACCTCCGCATACTCAGGTTTAGGGCAGGTTACATTTCCCAAATAGTTAGATTTGGGAACTGTAACAACAAGCGTCTCACTGACCGCAGAGGCTCGAAGAGCTTTAATCTCTGGGGTCGGTGTGTAAGCATTGTTGAAAAATTTTGTTCTTGCCATTTTTTAATAAAAGAAAGAAGATTTAAAATTTGAGATATTTGTAGAGAAAATGAAGAAGATGAAGTTTTGAAAATTAGAAAGCGTAAAGAATGAAAAGTAAAAGGTTTCGCTGCTTATATACGGTTGCTGATGTACAGATTATGTGGTCAAAACGAGTATGTACATGGTCAAAAAGTGGTGGTTGATGGTAGGGGAGTAGGGTGATGATGGTGGTGAGTGGTAACATTAAATGGTGATGTGAGTGGTACGCCAGAAAGGTATACGAGGTGTCAGAAAAAGTGTACCTTTTCGATTTCCCATGAGATATTTAATAAAGCATTTATTAGGAATATAAATCGTTAAAGATTAAATACAACATGTATTATATGTAAAGGAATATATGTCGAAATAAATGCCATATTAAATAAGAACAAACTTTCGCTGATACATTATGTCTCAGCGAGATGAAAATAAATTATATCTTAAAATAAAATAATTATTATGTTTCATATTTGATTTCGCTGATCAGATTAGAATACTAATCTAATCAGCTAGCCAAATTTGTGAAGCATAAGATATATTTTATTTATATGATATAAAGAGTTTTCATGTGCAGTTACAAAGTATATAATTTATTCATCATAACTATGCTAACTTATTGTTCTTGCTGATTACATCAGTGAGAATAATAGGCCAGCGAGTTAAAATTATAAACCATATATTCTGTAAATACCTTTTATTAAACAATTAGGTTTAATCATTTAAGTTCAACATTCCCAACTCGCTGATGAGAAAGGTGAATCTTTTCTCATCTAAAGGTTTAGTAAAAATGTCAGCGAGCTGGTAATCAGTTGGAATGAAATGCAATTCAATGTCACCTTTCATGACGTGGTCCCTGATGAAGTGATATCTGACATCAATGTGCTTTGTCCTTGAGTGCATCACAGGATTATTTGCTATGGCAATAGCACTTTGACTGTCACAATAAATTGGAACATTACCAAAGTCAAAACCATAGTCAGCGAGCTGATTCCTCATCCACAGAATTTGAGCAGTGCAAGCTCCAACAGTGACATATTCAGCCTCAGCAGTGGAAGTTGAGACAGAATTTTGTTTCTTGCTTGACCAGCTTACAAGCTTTTCTCCAAGAAACTGACAGCTACCAGAAGTACTCTTTCTGTCCATTTTGCATCCAGCATGATCAGAATCTGAATATCCTTTCAGTGAGAAATTTTGAACCAGATGGGTACCAGAGACCAAGATTTGGTGTACCCTTCAGATATCTGAATATTCTTTTGACAGTGAGCAAATGGGATTCCTTTGGATCAACTTGATATCTAGCACATAGACAAGTAGCAAACATAATGTCTGGTCTACTAGCAGTTAAATACAGCAGTGACCCGATCATTCCTCTGTAAGCAGTGATGTTTACAGATTTACCATCAGGATCAACATGTAATTTTACTGCAGATGACATTGGTGTAGCAAGGGATGAGCAGTTGGTGAATTCAAATTTCTTTAATAAATCTTTAACATATTATCCTTGATTTATAAAAATATCAGTCTTGGTTTGCTTTATTTGCAGACCAAGGAAAAATGTTAGTTCACCCATCATGCTCATTTCATAACTTTTAGTCATGAGGTCACTGAATTCCTTGCACAAGTCATTGTTAGTAGACCCAAAAATAATATCATCAACATAAATTTGGACGAATATAACATCTCTCTTATCCTTTTTGATAAATAGTGTGCTGTCAATTTTACCTCTGACATACCCACATTTAGTTAAGAAAGAAGAGAGAGTGTCATACCAAGCTCTAGGAGCTTGTTTTAGTCCATATAAAGCTTTTTCCAGCTTATAGACATAACCTGGATGCTTGGGATCAGTGAATCCAGGTGGTTGCTTCACATACACTTCTTCCTGCAGCTTTCCATTCAAGAAGGCACTTTTCACATCCATTTGATATACCTTGAACTTCTTGTGAGCTACATATGCTAAAAACAACCTAATTGCTTCAAGCCTAGCAACTGGTGCAAAGGTTTCATCGTAGTCAATTCCTTCTTGCTGACAGTAACCTTGTGCAACCAGTCTGGCCTTATTCCTTATCACAACACCATCAGCATCCATCTTGTTTCTGAACACCCATCTTGTTCCAATCACAGATTTTCCAGATACTTGAGGTACTAACTTCCATACTTTATTCCTTTCAAACTGAGATAGCTCATCTTGCATGGCAGCTATCCAGTGATGATCAGTGAGTGCCTCATCATGTTTCTTGGGCTCAATCAGTGACACAAAGCTTACAAACAAACAAAAGTTAGCAGATGCTGATCTGGTCTTGACCTTGGATTGTGGATCACCAATAATCAATTGATTATCAATATGTCTAGTCCATTTAGTCACTCGCTGAGGTTCAGCAGTGACTTGATTATCCAAAGATGATCCACCAGACACATCAGCATTAGAAGCATATTAATGTTTAAGCTTTGGTTAGGACAGTGGGTGTTATCATTTTGATGCAGATGATGAGATGATGATGATGGGATGTCAATAGGCAAAGATGAAGTTCCTGAATCATTCATAGCTAAAGTAGAGCCAGAAGTACCTTCAGGGACATCATCTTCCCTTTCAGAATCTGATGGATGAATCTCATGCTTGTCATCACTGATTGTATTAAAAATAAGATTTTCATAGTCTTTTGGATCAGTGAGTGATTTATCATAAGATTCATCAAAGGTAACATCCATTGATTCTTCAATACATTCCCTTCTTTTATTATAAACTCTGAAAGCTTTTGAAATGATTGAGTAACCAACAAATATTCCTTCATCAGCTTTGGGATCAAACTTCCCTAAGTGATCTCTTTTGTTTAAGACATAGTAGGTACTGCCAAAAACATGAAGAAAACTTATGTCAGGTTTTCTCCCTCTTAACACCTCATAGGCTGTCTTATCATGTCTCTTGACAATCAGAGACCTATTCTGAGTGTAGCAGGCAGTGTTGACTGCTTCAGCCCAGAAATGGGTCTTAAGACCAGCATCTATGAGCATTGACCTTGCTGATTCAATCAAGGTTCTATTTCTCCTCTCTGCAACACCATTTTGTTGAGGTGTTCTTGGTGCAGAGAAGTTTTGAGAAATACCTTTTGAATCACATAAACTTTCAAGGTCAACATTTCTAAATTCAGTGCCATTATCACTTCTTAAATGTTTAACTGAACAATCATTTAAGTTTTCCATCTTTTTGATAAAGGATATGATTTCCTGTGTTGCATCACTTTTGGCTTTGAGGAAGAATACCCAAGTATATCTGGAATATTCATCCACAATTACCAAGCAATACCTTTTACCACCAAGACTGGGAGAACTCACTGGACCAAACAGATCCATATGCATCAGTTGAAAACATTCTGTCACTGAAGATGTTTGTTTGCTTTTGAATGAAGAGCTGTGATGCTTTCCCTTCTCACATGCTGAAAAAAGTTTGTCTTTGTCATAAGCAAGCTTTGGAAGACCATTTACCAAGTCATTCTTGCTGAGCTTGCTGATGGCCTTGAAGTTTAGGTGAGAAAGATGCTTATGCCATAACCATTTTTCTTCTGAAACGGTTCTGGAATAAAAGCATGTTCCTGATTATGCTGAGTCCATATTGACTACATATGTATTGCCTTTTCTTTGAGCAGCCAGGACAGCACTTCCATTCTTGTTGTAAACAACTCCAACTTCATGATCAAACAACACTTTATTTTTGGCATCACAGAACTGACTAATGCTTAATAGATTATGCTTCAGTCCTTCAACATATGCCACCTTCTTAAACATAACATTACCATTGGTCAAGACCCCATACCCTCTGGTCTTACCAATGTTGTTATCACCAAACACTACATCAGGACCTCTTTCATCGTGGTAGTCACTGAGCAAGGACTTACATCCGGTCATATGTCTGGAACAAGCACTATCCATATACCAAATTGTCTCCCTGAGAATGCCCTTGTAGAGAGTCTCTGGATCCCAGCCAGATGCTGAACATTTTTGTGCTACTTCTTTGATGTCTTCATGAAAAGCAGCATCATCAGCCATCAGGCAGTAATCCCTGTCCATACAGATCATAGCTTCCTCTTCATCAGATGATGAAGTTGAGTCAGAGTCGCTGATGGATCCTTCTTCAGCAATGAATCCTTTAGTCTTCTTCTTTGACTTGGACAATTCCTTCAGCTTCTTGTACTTTGCTTTGTACTTGTTGTACTTGTCATTTCTGAAGCTGGGTTTTTGATCAGCGAAAGAGTTGACAGCTTTCAACCTGCATTCAGCTGCAAAATGGCCAGGTTTGCCACATTTGTAGCATTCACCTTTTGGTTTAGAAACCTCATTTGATGAGGCACCAGCAGATCTGTTGAATCTGCTGTTCTTTCTGAAGTTTGCAACCATCATGGCCATATCTCTCTCTAGCTTCTCAAGTCCTTCGTCATTGCTGACTTCTGACTGATCATCAGCGACATTGCCTTCTTCTTCTGCGATCAGAGACTTAGAGCTCATCTTGGTGAGCTTTGCTTTCTGCTTCTGGTCAACTTCATCAAGCTCAGCTACAAGGGCATTAGAAATTTTTTGTCCTCCTAGTGCAGCACGAATTTGCTCACCTTGATCAGCTAGTTTCTCAGATTGTTCCCAATTAAGTAAAATTCCATAAACTTGAGTCAGATTGAGAAAGTTATAATCATTTCTTTGTCTTATGCATGTTGCAATGGTTCCCCAGATTTTCCTAGGTAGTAATTCTAGAAACTTTTCGACAACAAATCTCTGGTCCTTTCCTATATTTGCTTTTTCCATTTTATTAATTAAAGGTTGATATCTAGTATAGGTAGATGCCAGTGATTCATTGGGTTCCATAGCAAACAGTTCATATTGACGAGTTAGATTAACTTCTCTACAGCGAATTATATCAGGAGTTCCAGTATATATGTTTCTAAGAGTATCCCACATATGTTTCGCTGTATTGCACAATCTAATGGACTCAAACACTTCATCAGGAAGTGCCATGCTTATGTAAATTTTAGCTTGTTTATCTAGCCTTACCATACGTTTATCCTCATCTGACCACTATTCCTCCCTTTTGGGCATAACCATTTCAGGTATAGCAGGAGTAGTTGCAGTAGCTGCAACTGCAGGAACAATAGTAGTTGGGGTGTATGGACCATCAGTAATTATAGCACAAAGACGATCATCAGCAAGATCTAAGAACATCTTCATCCTGGACATCCAGGTTTCAATTCTAGATGGATCAAAAGCCGGTGGTTTGGTAGTGGAGCCATTACCCTTCTGGTACTCAGAATCAACACAGCTGTATTTAACCGATTCCATTGCAGATCTGATTTAATTATATTTAAACCAACTCCGCTCTGATACCAATTGTGAGTCCCTAATCACTATTATGTTAGTGATTGTGAATCGTTAACAGTGAGTTAATTGTAGAAGGGGGGGTTGAATACAATTAAAAACTTTTCTGTTATACTGTGTTAGCTTGTTTTGCAAGTTTTTAACCGTATTAAAGTAACAGCAATATGAACACAAATATATATAAGTAAGATAAGCAGTTCAGTTTCTAATGCAATTCTAGCTGAAAGATAAACTCTTTTATTGATAAAATTTATCTCTTGTTGATTGCGGAATAGATTAGCCAAAGCTAATCTAAATCAAACAATACAGCTATTACAAAAGGAGATGAGAAGTAGTGGACAAACACGCTAACTGCTCACTCGCTGAGGTAAACTAGTAGTGGACAAACACGCTACTAGTTCACTCGCTGGTGTTACTTATATCTTAGACAAACTAGTCACTGACAAACAAGTGACAATACAAGTAATCGACACAGATGGAGTATAACATACTACGCTATTTATAGACGTTGAAATCCTTAATTTCCGGATCTAAAGGACACGTGTCACTGCTTGATTGGTGAGGTAGTTAAGATGTGATACAACATGGCACGACATTCTGTCTTGGGAAATATTACCTTGTACCATAAACCAATCAGATGCTTCCACGTTACTCTTTTCAAGTTTCGAGGAACACGTGCTGCGCCGTAATAGCGCTGAATGTCAACTTCTTATTTAATGCGGCATTTAATGCTGCAGTCACTGATAGAAACAACAATTCTCCTCATTCTCGATGCGAGCTAACATGCTCTAAAGAATGACTTGAACAGCTAATCTTCAGTGACTTCTTTTATTCAACAGAGGAGAGAACTCAAGAAGACTTGGAGACTCTCACTGATAGATGAGTATCAGCGACACACATAGTTGAGTCTTTTATCTTGATAAGGTCTTCATCTACTGGTTTAAGATATGAACAGCGACCATAAACTTCAGCAACAGGAGCTTGACTTGAATCATTTTCTTCATGGAACATTATTGAGAAGATCAGAGATTGTGAACATATAGCATGATCAGTGACTTCACTTATCAGTGATTAATGACTCAACAATCTCCTACATAATCTTTCCCTTGATCCTTGTGATCAGTGACCACTTGAGTTCAGCGATCAGTGACTCAACATATTTCAAGTGAAAATATCGGAATCTAAACCGTTATTTAAAACACGTGTAATTAATGTTAAACATACGAATAAACGTCTAAACAATCGGGTAAACGAACGAAAACGTAACAAATTAAAAAGGGAATAAAGAAAATGACCAAAATACCCCTTGTTGGACCACATGGGGGCCGGCCACCCCATGTGCCACCTCCCTCTCTTCACCACTCTTTGAACATGCAAAACTATCACATCACTTTACCTCCTTACACCTACAATCTTCATACATTCAACCCACTCTTTCATTTCTTCATTTTCACCTATCAAAAACTCTCTCATTTGCTCTCAAAAATATTGAAAAACACAGCCCCAAAACTACCTTTAATCATCCAATTTTCATCATCAATCATAAAAACTTTGAAGTGGAATCAAGAAAGGATGCTAACGATCATCATCATCTTCATTTCCTTCATCTTTCTCACCATTTCTTTGTAAGAAACCTCACTCTCTTTCACTATAATTACTTGCATTTTACTAATTTTGATGCTTTAAAGTTCATCTAACTTGACTATGTCCAAATTAAAGGTTAAAATCATTTTTATACATTATACGAGAACATGCAATAATATGTCTCAAAAACCCAGTTTAGTAAAATGGCCATATCTCGAGTTCTAGGAGGAGTTACACTTTTTAAAAATTTGCGTATTGAAAAGATTATTTTCAATTTGCGTATTGAAAAATGAACAGTATATCAGTGAACAGTACTCTGGAACAGTAATTTCAAATTTACCGGTAGGGTTTAGGCGAGCTATCACCGGAGAATTCTAGGGTTCCAACGAGTTAGAGGCAGGCTGTTTTGTGCAGATCGGGAATGGACAGACAGGAAGGGAAAGACCGAGATGATAGAGCTGAGATCCAAGGACTTGGAGCGCATCTTTTGTTGTTTCCACTGCTTGAAGTGATTGCTACGACCACGAAGAAACGACAAATCCCAACTACAGGTTAGAATTGAATTCTGGTGGCAGGTTCGGATTTGAGAGATTCCGATTAGGGTTCCAACAGGGTATTCCGGCGACTGACTTTATTCCGATAAAACTTTTTTAAAAATTTGCGTATTGAAAAGAGATACAAATTTAGTGTTTTACACGTTTTCCAGATCTGTACGTATTTTTGACTACGAACTAATCTTTGGGTCTGGTTTGGAAGTTGTCGAAAACCGAGTACGGTTACTACGTGGAATTAACTACCTATGTAAATGGACACTATATGAAAAAGTTATATATTAGACTAGCAACCTTGATGATCAGTTGGTAAAATTTGTGAGACTTGATGTGGACTAGAAATGGTAGAAATCATATGGCGAAACAAACCGACAAAAACCAAAAATATAACTTAGGGGCTGTTTTGGAACTTTTGTAAAACCAACACTTTTGGTGAACTCCGACATGAACCGAAAAATTCTATGGACTCTATAAACTGATATATGGGTTGGGTAAAAGTTTTGGGTCAAACCGAGTAGGTTTGACCAAGTCAACAAAAACGGGGCTCGGTTTCGAAAAACGACAAACTTACTATTTTTGGCAAAACTTGGAAGCAAATGGGTTGGGTTGACTTATTTAGTAACTTTGACCAAAAGCGAGACTTAAAACACTCCGGACCAAAAAACTGACACTTTGAACATTTGCATTAAAATTTAAAAGCTGATCAGACCCTTAGTGTCGCATGACCTGCGACACTACCTGCGACACTACGTAAGTGTCACTGTTTATGTCGCTGCCTAATCGAAATTGATTTGAACCTGCGATACTAAACCCAATGTCGCAATCTATGCGACACTAGTACGAATGTCGCATACTCTGCGACACTAAACCCAATGACGCAACTTTTTGCGACACAAACCCGAATGTCGCATACACTGCAACACTGATCCTAATGTCGCTAAACCTGCGACACTGACCCTAGTGTCGCTAAAAGCAGAACGTTTAAAACTTGATTTTACTAAGTATTAAACTTGGATAACAACTTATAACCACACATGATACATACTATTACAATGTATACACTGAAACGAACTTAATAATAATGTCTTAAAGAATCATTATTACAAACTTTCACCAACGGGTCGTACACGTTTTTAATCAACAACTTATTTGGACATACTAGTTGATGAACTAGCTTTAGGTGGACATAAACCCCCCACCTACCCGATTGGCTTAAGTGGACATTAACCCCCACTTATACAATCGCTGTAGATGGTCTTTTGAGACATCTACTTACAACCTCATACGTTTAGGGCGTTAGGAGGTTGCACACCGGTCGAGAACACCCACTAATTGCTATTTGATTATTGCTTGCTACCTACTAAACCCTGGTGAGTTTCATAGCCCCTTTTTACTATTTTTCACTGGGGTGAAAATACATACAACTGTTTTATATAAACTGCTTTTATGATCACAAGTACTGGTAACAACTTTTCGTACGAATTGCGGGTGGGTAGACCTCCTCAGAAGGGTCATCACTAGCATAGTCAGGCTCCTCCTCTGACTCTGAGATGTAGACCGGAAACTGCCTAGACATAACTGTGACAAAGGCAATTGTGTGTGTCGTGTTAGACGTATGCAAAGTATGAATGCAGAAATGTGTTAGCCAAGGCTATAGTCTAGGTCTCTAAGGTTTTCAGTCACTTAAAGGCTCCTAGTTCTCTATAACCAATGGCTCTGATACCAAGTTCTGTCACACCCCCAAAATCAGTAATCGTGTTTATTTAGTAATTAGCGGAAGCATTTGATTATTAGCGGAAGCATTTTAAGTTTACAGTTCAACAGCGGGGGTGCTGACGTTATAATAGTGCATTCATCGTATCAGAGCATATGATCACACAGAACATATTTATTTAAGATGCCATAAGTTTAAACGTTATTACAAAAGGGTACGACTTATAAAGTCGTACAAGTAGTGGTGTTGTAGAACAACATAAGTTTACAAAACATGAGTTTATAAAAGAGGGATTTCGTAAGTATAACCAATGGAATTGGTAATACAAAGGAAATCCAAGTGTCCCAAAAGTGGCATCATAAATAGTCTGGGTTGCCTACGTCCTTTATGCATGCAGAAGTACCTGAGTCCTAATTCCCTGAAAAACATAGTAAACCGTCAACATTGGATGTTGAGTGAATTCACAGGTTTAGTATAAAAGTAGTTAAACCAAGTTTTGTATAAATCATTCATGTACACAAACATAATGTTTATATGTATAGCAGGAAACACAAGTGTTCTTATTAAAGAAAACATTTCCTATTTGACTGTAAGAATGTCATTCTTACTACAAATCAGACGATGTGTTAGGAAACACAAGTTTAATCATAAACATTTCCTAATAATAGTTGCAGGAAATACAGTTTAACAATCAAGTAAACATTTCCATATAAATAGTCGTAGGAAACACAGGTTTAGCAGTCAAGTAAACATTTCCATATAAAAGTTGCTTTGTCGGGAAACCAAGTTTATCCAATCAAGGTAAACGTTTCCTAAAAAGAAATCATGTGTAGGAACACCTGTCCTATTAGTTGTCACAGGGAATTCCCTTCCCAAATCCAGTTGTAGTTTAGTTGTTTAGTTTAAGTGGGAGATATAGACTATGATCCCTCTAAGGTGAGCTAAACCTTTAGAGTTAAAGTAACGATACCTAGTACTATAACCAAACCACGACTAGTTGTTGTTATTGCCTCGGTAACACGGTAAGTATACACTCCTCGTTACGACTGCCGTCGTGTGGTTGGAATGACCAACGAGTTATATCAGTGGGAGGATTGTCAAATCGATAGTACTATCTGTATACTCAGTGGCTAGAGTCACCTAGCTAATGGTTATAGGTTGCAAGCACTGGGACTTATGTGCACTACAACTACCTCGCGTAAACCTAGGATCGTACCAAGATTCGTTGTCTTATTCCCAAAAGTTGTGAAAACGTTTCATATAGTTAACAGTTGAATATAAAGCATATAGCATTTATATAAATCAGTTTGATATAAAAGCATGTCAAGCAATTATATAAACAAGTAGCATGCAATAGCACGTAGTTCCATGTTTTCCACCCCTGGTTTTAAAAGCATTTAAAACAAGTAAAAGGTAGGGGCTGTGAACTCACGTGTAGCAAGTCTTCAGCTAGTACAGCTAGAAGTACTGTAGTCCGAACGTGCCTCTCAATTACCTAAGCACAATTAAATATACTTTACATAAGTATATGGATAAATCGTTAAGTTGAAATGTTCATGACATTTTAATTATTGGTGATAATTGCGTTGAAGTAATCGTGGCGTATAAGTATATATTTACATATACTTATTAGTTGAATATATATATCCTAATATGTATATGTCATTTTTCATCATCTTATATATATATATATATATATATATGTAGTTGTCATTGTTGTTGATTATGTTTCCAAAACCTAAGTATAGTAGTTATAAAAATAACTTTGTTTAATACTATTGTCGTAGTTCATTTATATAACTATATATAAATTATAATAGTCAACTATATATATAACTCATTTGTCGTGTTTCTAATCTCATTTGTCTTGTTTAACTCGTCACTTATATATATTCTTTCCACTGCTAGTTATTTGTTACCACTGTTAATTATATTCCACTGTTAGTTATATTCTTTCCACTGCTAGTTATTTGTTACCACTGTTAGTTATATTCTTCCCACTGTTAGTTATAGTTTGTTGCCCCTGTTAGTTATAACTTTGCCACTGTTAGTTATAACTCGTTACCACTGTTAGTTATAACTTTGCCACTGTTAGTTATATTTTGTTGCCCCTGTTAGTTATAACTTTGCCACTGTTAGTTATAACTTTGCCACTGTTAGTTATAGTTTGTTGCCCCTGTTAGTTATAACTTTGCCACTGTTAGTTATATTTTGTTGCCCCTGTTAGTTATAACTTTGCCACTGTTAGTTATAACTTTGCCACTGTTAGTTATAGTTTGTTGCCCCTGTTAGTTATAACTTTGCCACTGTTAGTTATAACTTTGCCACCGTTAGTTATAGTTTGTTGCCCCTGTTAGTTATAACTTTGCCCCTGTTAGTTATAACTTTGCCACTGTTAGTTATAGTTTGTTGCCCCTGTTAGTTATAACTTTGCCACTGTTAGTTATAACTCGTTAAGCCTTTCGATTTGGAGCATTTCTCTTTCGATTTATACCTAACCAAAAATCACGCATGTTCTCATATATGTCTAGTTTATTTCTGCACTTTATGGTATTTTTATATGTTCATTTACTATTTTAAACAAAAATAGTTTCAAGGTGTGGTCAGACTGGGTCCAAAACAGTTATATGTTCAAAGATCGAGTTATACACGAAATTACGGACATTTCTGGAAATGGTCATAGAAGAACTTTTTAAAGTTAACAAAATATGTGAGGTTTTGGCACTGGTCTCATACGTTTTAGTGGTCTAGAACTCAAGATATGGTCTCGAGAAGTTACTGAAAATTCCTGTCTGCCGGAACAGTAAACCTATGTCACCGAAGAAAAATGTTTTCGAGTAGCAAACGGAGTCAAAAAAATCACGAGACTAATTTTGTTGGAAAGATAACTTCTTGTACTACATTCTAGGCTTAAGAAACGTCCATTTTGTTGTTGTAATGATTTTTATAAAATTCGTGGAAGTGGAAACAGAATCTGGACAGGAACATAAACTCTTAGTTTCTAGATTTAAATTGCGTTTCGGTTAGTGTTTTGGACATGTAGAAGTTGAGTGAACACTAACACATGTCTATAACCATAAAGAAAGTAGAACTTGTGAAAATAAAAGAGTCCTTACAATGGTGATGATGATAAAATGGTAGATGTGCTGCTGATTATCGTGAAGAAGAAGAAGAAATAGCCTCAGCTCAGATCTCCCGTTGTTGCTTCAGTCGATGGATGAAGAAGAAGAAACAGAGAAAACCAATAATTTGAGTTGGTGGGAACTTGTGTGTGTGTGTATTTGATATTGAGTGTAAGGAAGTATAAAGGATGGTGTATGGTTTAAATTGTCAACGTAGGGAGTATGGTTCAACAGGAGAATGTTCCCCAGATATTTTAGTTGGGTTAAAATTGTAGGCTTTTAACATGTTAATTTCGTATAATATCTTATATTATTTCAATAATATAAGTTACTAATATTAGTAATTAATAATTTTCGAATTATTAATTATTTTGTGTCACCGACTTTATTGTATTTTAGTTTGTCAAGTCTAGTACGTTTATTTCACCCGTAATTATATACATATAACTACGAATTTAATATATCACGTATCACATAGTAAGTTTCATAAACTTAACATATAGAAATTGTTTTGAATTCACTAATCAGGGAATTACTCAAGGTAATGTATGAAATTAAGAAAGGATTAATACCCTAAATGGAGGATTGTCACATTCTCCCCCCGTTAGCGAAATCTCGTCCCGAGATTTAAGTTGAGTTGTTCGTGTTAGGTGTTTGTTCAAACAGGTGAGGGTATTTCTTTCGTATCTCATCCTAGCGTTCCCAAGTAAACTCCGGGCCATGTTTCGAGTTCCAACGAATCTTGACAAGTTTGATTCGTTTGTGTCGGAGTTTCTGTGTTTTCGTATCAGTTATTTTGATAGGTTCCTCCACAAAGTTAAGTTTTGAGTTAATAAAGACTTCGTCGGGAGGGATGATAAGTGTTTCATCGGAAAGACACTTCTTCAAGTTACACACGTGAAAAGTGTCGTGCATGCTACTAAGCTCTTGTGGCAACTTTAGTTTGTAAGCGACAGGACCAATCCTCGCAAGGATTTCAAAAGGTCCAACATATCGCGGGTTAAGTTTTCCTCATTTGCCAAATCGTGCTACCCCTTTCCAGGGCGATACTTTGAGTAGGACCTTGTCTCCTACTTGGAACTCAAGAGGTTTACGACGGTTATCGGCGTAACTCTTTTGTCTGTCCCTTGCCGTTTTCAGTCGGTTGAGTACTTGCGATATCTTGTCTGTGGTTTCCTGGACAAGCTCTGGTCCGGATAGTTGTCTGTCACCCAACTCTGCCCAACAGAGTGGTGATCGGCATTTGCGTCCATACAGTGCTTCGAATGGAGCCATCTGTATGCTGGTGTGATAACTGTTGTTATAGGAGAATTCAGCTAGTGGGAGGTGAGTATCCCAGTTTCCCCCAAAGTCAATCACACACGCTCTCAATAAATCCTCGAGCGTTTGAATCGTTCGTTCACTCTGGCCATCTGTTTGTGGATGATAGGCTGTACTCATGTCGAGTCGAGTACCTAAAGCCTGCTGTAGTGATTGCCAGAAGCGAGATGTGAATCTGCTATCTCTATCAGATATAATGGACAATGGTACACCGTGTCGAGAAACGATCTCTTTGATATAGATCTTTGCCAGTTTCTCTAGTTTGTCAGACTCTTTGATAGCAACAAAGTGGGCTGATTTCGTCAATCGATCGACAATCACCCATATGGAATCAACTCCAGTTGATGTCTTTGGTAGTTTCGTGATGAAGTCCATCGTTATGTGCTCCCATTTCCATTTTGGCATTTCTGGTTGTTGCAAAAGTCCTGAAGGTTTTTGATACTCAACCTTGACCTTTGAACAAGTTAGACACTTGCTGACATAAGTAGTGATGTCTCTTTTCATGTTAGGCCACCAATAGAAACCTTTCACATCTTGGTACATCTTATCTGCACCAGGATGAATCGAGTAGTTGGACTTGTGAGCTTCGTCCAAAATCAGTTTGCGTAGTTCATCATCGCATGGTACCCAAATTCGATTCATGAAGTATAAAACTTCATTTTCTTTGGTTTCGAGTTGTTTCTCCATTCCTCTCAGGGATTCTTCTTTCATGCGTTCGGTGGTGAAAGCTATTCGTTGTGCATCACGAATTTGAGTAATAAGATTCGAGTGGATTGTTAATACCAAAGCTCGAACTCTACGAGGTTTTACATTCTCTTTACGACTCAGGGCATCCGCTACTACATTAGCCTTGCCCGGATGGTACTTAATCTCACAGTCGTAATCGTTCAGCAATTCGACCCAACGTCTTTGTCTCATGTTGAGCTCTTTTTGGTCGAATATGTGTTGTAGACTCTTGTGGTCGGTGAAGATCGTACACTTTGTACCGTATAGATAGTGTCTCCAGACCTTGAGTGCAAAGACGACTGCTCCCAACTCTAAGTCATGAGTTGTATAATTCTTCTCGTGAATCTTCAATTGACGAGATGCATAAGCAATAACTTTGTCATTTTGCATGAGAACACACCCTAATCCTTGATGTGAGGCATCACAGTAAACGATGAAGTTTTCTATTCCCTCGGGTAGAGATAGGATTGGTGCGGTGCTCAACTTTTGTTTCAATAGTTGGAAGGCGTTTTCTTGTTTTTCGCCCCATTCAAATTTCTTATCCTTTTGAGTTAATGTGGTGAGTGACTGGGCTATTTTGGAAAAGTTTTCGATAAATCGACGGTAATAGCCAGCCAAACCAAGAAATTGTCGAATCTCGGTTGGGGTCCTTGGAGCTTCCCAGTTTCTGATCGCCTCTATTTTGGATGGGTCCACATGAATTCCTTTATCATTTATCACGTGACCGAGGAAATGAACCTCTCTAATCCAAAATTCACATTTGGAGAACTTAGCATACAGCTTCTCGTTCTCGAGTAGTTGGAGGATAAGTTTCAAGTGTTGTTCGTGATCCTCTTTCGTTTTCGAGTAAATCAGGATGTCGTCAATGAACACAATGACAAACTTATCAAGATAAGGTTTGCACACTCGGTTCATGAGATCCATGAATACTGCAGGCGCGTTAGTCAATCCAAACGGCATGACTAGGAACTCATAATGACCATATCGAGTCCTGAACGCGGTCTTTGGTACATCCTCTTCTCGTACCTTCAGTTGATGGTAACCAGAACGCAGATCGATCTTCGAGTAGTAACCCGATCCTTGTAACTGATCAAACAGATCGTCTATGCGAGGTAACGGGTATCGGTTCTTAATAGTTACCTTATTCAGCTCTCGGTAGTCAATACACATCCGCATAGATCCATCCTTCTTCTTGACAAACAAAACCGGAGCTCCCCAAGGTGAAAAGCTCGGTCGGATGAATCCTAAGTCTAGGAGTTCCTGCAACTGTGCAGACAGTTCTTGCATTTCTGATGGAGCTAGACGATAAGGTGAGCGAGCGATTGGTGCAGCTCCTGGCACCAGATCGATGCGAAACTCGACTTGTCGCGGAGGTGGTAATCCTGGCAGATCATCAGGAAACACTCCCGGATAGTCTCGCACTATAGGTATATCACTTAATCTTTGCTCCTCGGGTCTCTTTTCTACAACATGTGCTAAAAACGCTTGGTATCCCTTTCGGAGATACTTAGTGGCTTTTAAGCAATTGATCATTTTAATGGCACTCGTCCTCTTATCTCCTTGTATCACCAAGGTTTCTCCAGTCAATAATGGTAAACGTACCATTTTATCAAAACAAACAATCTCCGCACGATTCTTCGACAACCAGTCCATACCGACTACGATGTCAAAGCTTCCCAACTCAACCGGTAGTAAGTCTATTTTGAAAGAATGACTCTCCAATGTTAGAGTACATCCTGGTACTATTTCTCCTGATTCAATCAACCTACCATCGGCTAGTTCTAAAGTGTACTTGTTATCTAGTTTACGGGATTTAATGTCTAATAGTGGTCTAAATTCCGTAGACACAAAACTCAAATCGGTGCCTGAATCAAATAACACAGAGGCATAATGGTTGTTAACTAGGAACGTACCAGTGACAGTGTTGGGGTCCTGGCGTGCCTCCTGTGCTCCAATGACAAACGCACGACCTCGAGCTGGTTGGTTGTTGGTGTTACCACGGTTGTTGTTGTTCGGGTTTGCATTGCGGTTCCGATTGTTTTGATTTCCATGGCTAAGTTTAGGGCACTTGTTTCGGAAATGACCTTGCTCGCCACATTCGAAACATCCATTAGTTGGTCGATCCCTATTTGTTTGAGTAGTAGGGTTCGATCTACAATATTGGGCCAGATGCCCCCAGCGTTTGCAATTCCCACAGAAAGTACAATCACCATCATGGTGACGTTCACACTTGCCACACTTGGGCTTGTTCCCCAAGTAAGTCTTGTGTTCAGCATTCGTGGCAAGGTAAGCTTTCGTGGTTCCTGTCGGCTTCTTGTTCTGTTGACCTTGATGGTCATTCCACTTACGTTTTCCTTTTCCAGCATCAGCACTGCTGGATTCAACCTTTCCCGAAGTAGTTTTCTTAGTAAGGGTTCCCATTCGGATTGCTTCGTCGGTCAAACGCTGTGCTAGTTCCACAGCACTCTTAAAGGTGGCAGGATTAGACGAAGTCACCAAGCTTCTAATCTGCGGCACTAATCCCCAGATATACCTTTCAGTGCGCTTGTACTCAGGTGTGACCATGTGTGGTACAAGGCGTGCCAGTTCTTGAAATCTAGTGGTATATCCAGTGATATCAGTACCAACCATAGTAATGTCCCAGAGCTCAGTCTCAATCTTCTGTAGCTCACTGCGGGGACAAAATTCTTCCACAACCATGGTTTTCAAAGTTTCCCAAGTTATCGAGTGGGCGGTTGTGCGTCCAAGTGCTTGAACTTGGCTATTCCACCATGTCAATGCCCTATCAGAAAATGTGCAGGTAGCATACTTTACCATGCAGTCTCGAGCACAGTTGCTAATATCTAGCACAGACTCTATTTTCTCTATCCAATGAATGATTCCAATAGCACCCTCCGTACCACGAAAGTGGCTCGGTTTGCAAGCTAGGAATGTTTTGTACGAACATCCTCTTTGGGTACTCTCAGGGTTACCGTCAGATACAACAGGTTCGGTATTTCTGCTACCGCTGACCCTGTCACTACGGTTTCGGTCAGTATCATACTGAGCAAGTGCTTCAGCAATCCTTCGGTTGACCATTTGTTCAGTTGTCTCCTCAACAGCAGGAGGTGGTGAAGTGTTTCTGCGGACGTTCCGGGTATTCCTACGCTTAGGCGGCATGACTCAGTCCTAATCGCACACAAGAAACACTCGTAAGATACCCTAGTCAAATCATCACTCATAAGGTATGTGATAAATATAGATATAGTATGATAATCAATCATCAATTGATATCACTCACAGTGTACATAGTGACATAAACTAAACATAAGTTATATATCATATATAAGGCAAAAGGTGTTACATAAGTTTTGTACAATGATGGGGTTGACAATAACGAGAAAATACACCCATCAGATCAAACATGATCTACAAAATGTGATGGATTTAACCTATATATCCATCTAGTCAAAAGTTTTGTCCTACTACCTCATAGCTATAATCCTAATACATCATAGATACCATCCTAACATGGTGAATCTAGTAGAAATATGCTAAAAACATCCCTGCAACCATCCTAATAGCTGCCATCAGTACACAAACTCCAACTGCAGAACCTACTATCCCCAGACGTCTCTCAAGCCTAATCAGACGTGCCCTAGTCGCATCGGCTGACTCTCGATCCATCGCAATGTGTACCTCGGAAGTGGCAAGGCGTCCATTGATAGTAAGTACATCACCGTCCAGTCGAGAGGCATCACTGTGCAACTCTCTGATAGAATCCTGCGTACCATAATGAAATCCAAGAAGGGTACGGACAACTGCAACTACAGTAGGGATAGTGAGCTCCAGAGGCTCCTCAGTCAGATGTAAGGGGGTCGATGAGTGAGATGACTCCCCAGTCTCGAAAGTGGAAGGAATCCTCTCAAGTGTCCTCCAGTAGCGTAGTATACGTGGCATCCAATCAAGATGCGGGACTCTAGTCCTCTGTAGTGACTGCTGATCACAAGGTATCTCTCTCTCCTCAGTCATCGGATCCTTGTCACGAGGTGCCAAGGGTCCTACAGGTGGGGATCTAACGCTCATCCTAGCCGTCCTACACAATCCAGGCCCACGTGAAGACTCTCCAACATGGCGAGTCGCCATGAAAGTAGATCCTAGCATACGAGTAGTGGGATCAGTGGGTGGTGATGGTGGAGTGCCTATGGTGCCATCTGAAGTAGCTCTAGGAAATGTGGGTGGGTAGACCTCCTCAGAAGGGTCATCACTAGCATAGTCAGGCTCCTCCTCTGACTCTGAGATGTAGACCGGAAACTGCCTAGACATAACTGTGACAAAGGCAATTGTGTGTGTCGTGTTAGACGTATGCAAAGTATGAATGCAGAAATGTGTTAGCCAAGGCTATAGTCTAGGTCTCTAAGGTTTTCAGTCACTTAAAGGCTCCTAGTTCTCTATAACCAATGGCTCTGATACCAAGTTCTGTCACACCCCCAAAATCAGTAATCGTGTTTATTTAGTAATTAGCGGAAGCATTTGATTATTAGCGGAAGCATTTTAAGTTTACAGTTCAACAGCGGGGGTGCTGACGTTATAATAGTGCATTCATCGTATCAGAGCATATGATCACACAGAACATATTTATTTAAGATGCCATAAGTTTAAACGTTATTACAAAAGGGTACGACTTATAAAGTCGTACAAGTAGTGGTGTTGTAGAACAACATAAGTTTACAAAACATGAGTTTATAAAAGAGGGATTTCGTAAGTATAACCAATGGAATTGGTAATACAAAGGAAATCCAAGTGTCCCAAAAGTGGCATCATAAATAGTCTGGGTTGCCTACGTCCTTTATGCATGCAGAAGTACCTGAGTCCTAATTCCCTGAAAAACATAGTAAACCGTCAACATTGGATGTTGAGTGAATTCACAGGTTTAGTATAAAAGTAGTTAAACCAAGTTTTGTATAAATCATTCATGTACACAAACATAATGTTTATATGTATAGCAGGAAACACAAGTGTTCTTATTAAAGAAAACATTTCCTATTTGACTGTAAGAATGTCATTCTTACTACAAATCAGACGATGTGTTAGGAAACACAAGTTTAATCATAAACATTTCCTAATAATAGTTGCAGGAAATACAGTTTAACAATCAAGTAAACATTTCCATATAAATAGTCGTAGGAAACACAGGTTTAGCAGTCAAGTAAACATTTCCATATAAAAGTTGCTTTGTCGGGAAACCAAGTTTATCCAATCAAGGTAAACGTTTCCTAAAAAGAAATCATGTGTAGGAACACCTGTCCTATTAGTTGTCACAGGGAATTCCCTTCCCAAATCCAGTTGTAGTTTAGTTGTTTAGTTTAAGTGGGAGATATAGACTATGATCCCTCTAAGGTGAGCTAAACCTTTAGAGTTAAAGTAACGATACCTAGTACTATAACCAAACCACGACTAGTTGTTGTTGTTGCCTCGGTAACACGGTAAGTATACACTCCTCGTTACGACTGCCGTCGTGTGGTTGGAATGACCAACGAGTTATATCAGTGGGAGGATTGTCAAATCGATAGTACTATCTGTATACTCAGTGGCTAGAGTCACCTAGCTAATGGTTATAGGTTGCAAGCACTGGGACTTATGTGCACTACAACTACCTCGCGTAAACCTAGGATCGTACCAAGATTCGTTGTCTTATTCCCAAAAGTTGTGAAAACGTTTCATATAGTTAACAGTTGAATATAAAGCATATAGCATTTATATAAATCAGTTTGATATAAAAGCATGTCAAGCAATTATATAAACAAGTAGCATGCAATAGCACGTAGTTCCATGTTTTCCACCCCTGGTTTTAAAAGCATTTAAAACAAGTAAAAGGTAGGGGCTGTGAACTCACGTGTAGCAAGTCTTCAGCTAGTACAGCTAGAAGTACTGTAGTCCAAACGTGCCTCTCAATTACCTAAGCACAATTAAATATACTTTACATAAGTATATGGATAAATCGTTAAGTTGAAATGTTCATGACATTTTAATTATTGGTGATAATTGCGTTGAAGTAATCGTGGCGTATAAGTATATATTTACATATACTTATTAGTTGAATATATATATCCTAATATGTATATGTCATTTTTCATCATCTTATATATATATATATATATATATATATATATATATATATGTAGTTGTCATTGTTGTTGATTATGTTTCCAAAACCTAAGTATAGTAGTTATAAAAATAACTTTGTTTAATACTATTGTCGTAGTTCATTTATATAACTATATATAAATTATAATAGTCAACTATATATATAACTCATTTGTCGTGTTTCTAATCTCATTTGTCTTGTTTAACTCGTCACTTATATATATTCTTTCCACTGCTAGTTATTTGTTACCACTGTTAATTATATTCCACTGTTAGTTATATTCTTTCCACTGCTAGTTATTTGTTACCACTGTTAGTTATATTCTTCCCACTGTTAGTTATAGTTTGTTGCCCCTGTTAGTTATAACTTTGCCACTGTTAGTTATAACTCGTTACCACTGTTAGTTATAACTTTGCCACTGTTAGTTATATTTTGTTGCCCCTGTTAGTTATAACTTTGCCACTGTTAGTTATAACTTTGCCACTGTTAGTTATAGTTTGTTGCCCCTGTTAGTTATAACTTTGCCACTGTTAGTTATATTTTGTTGCCCCTGTTAGTTATAACTTTGCCACTGTTAGTTATAACTTTGCCACTGTTAGTTATAGTTTGTTGCCCCTGTTAGTTATAACTTTGCCACTGTTAGTTATAACTTTGCCACCGTTAGTTATAGTTTGTTGCCCCTGTTAGTTATAACTTTGCCCCTGTTAGTTATAACTTTGCCACTGTTAGTTATAGTTTGTTGCCCCTGTTAGTTATAACTTTGCCACTGTTAGTTATAACTCGTTAAGCCTTTCGATTTGGAGCATTTCTCTTTCGATTTATACCTAACCAAAAATCACGCATGTTCTCATATATGTCTAGTTTATTTCTGCACTTTATGGTATTTTTATATGTTCATTTACTATTTTAAACAAAAATAGTTTCAAGGTGTGGTCAGACTGGGTCCAAAACAGTTATATGTTCAAAGATCGAGTTATACACGAAATTACGGACATTTCTGGAAATGGTCATAGAAGAACTTTTTAAAGTTAACAAAATATGTGAGGTTTTGGCACTGGTCTCATACGTTTTAGTGGTCTAGAACTCAAGATATGGTCTCGAGAAGTTACTGAAAATTCCTGTCTGCCGGAACAGTAAACCTATGTCACCGAAGAAAAATGTTTTCGAGTAGCAAACGGAGTCAAAAAAATCACGAGACTAATTTTGTTGGAAAGATAACTTCTTGTACTACATTCTAGGCTTAAGAAACGTCCATTTTGTTGTTGTAATGATTTTTATAAAATTCGTGGAAGTGGAAACAGAATCTGGACAGGAACATAAACTCTTAGTTTCTAGATTTAAATTGCGTTTCGGTTAGTGTTTTGGACATGTAGAAGTTGAGTGAACACTAACACATGTCTATAACCATAAAGAAAGTAGAACTTGTGAAAATAAAAGAGTCCTTACAATGGTGATGATGATAAAATGGTAGATGTGCTGCTGATTATCGTGAAGAAGAAGAAGAAATAGCCTCAGCTCAGATCTCCCGTTGTTGCTTCAGTCGATGGATGAAGAAGAAGAAACAGAGAAAACCAATAATTTGAGTTGGTGGGAACTTGTGTGTGTGTGTATTTGATATTGAGTGTAAGGAAGTATAAAGGATGGTGTATGGTTTAAATTGTCAACGTAGGGAGTATGGTTCAACAGGAGAATGTTCCCCAGATATTTTAGTTGGGTTAAAATTGTAGGCTTTTAACATGTTAATTTCGTATAATATCTTATATTATTTCAATAATATAAGTTACTAATATTAGTAATTAATAATTTTCGAATTATTAATTATTTTGTGTCACCGACTTTATTGTATTTTAGTTTGTCAAGTCTAGTACGTTTATTTCACCCGTAATTATATACATATAACTACGAATTTAATATATCACGTATCACATAGTAAGTTTCATAAACTTAACATATAGAAATTGTTTTGAATTCACTAATCAGGGAATTACTCAAGGTAATGTATGAAATTAAGAAAGGATTAATACCCTAAATGGAGGATTGTCACATTCTCCCCCCGTTAGCGAAATCTCGTCCCGAGATTTAAGTTGAGTTGTTCGTGTTAGGTGTTTGTTCAAACAGGTGAGGGTATTTCTTTCGTATCTCATCCTAGCGTTCCCAAGTAAACTCCGGGCCATGTTTCGAGTTCCAACGAATCTTGACAAGTTTGATTCGTTTGTGTCGGAGTTTCTGTGTTTTCGTATCAGTTATTTTGATAGGTTCCTCCACAAAGTTAAGTTTTGAGTTAATAAAGACTTCGTCGGGAGGGATGATAAGTGTTTCATCGGAAAGACACTTCTTCAAGTTACACACGTGAAAAGTGTCGTGCATGCTACTAAGCTCTTGTGGCAACTTTAGTTTGTAAGCGACAGGACCAATCCTCGCAAGGATTTCAAAAGGTCCAACATATCGCGGGTTAAGTTTTCCTCATTTGCCAAATCGTGCTACCCCTTTCCAGGGCGATACTTTGAGTAGGACCTTGTCTCCTACTTGGAACTCAAGAGGTTTACGACGGTTATCGGCGTAACTCTTTTGTCTGTCCCTTGCCATTTTCAGTCGGTTGAGTACTTGCGATATCTTGTCTGTGGTTTCCTGGACAAGCTCTGGTCCGGATAGTTGTCTGTCACCCAACTCTGCCCAACAGAGTGGTGATCGGCATTTGCGTCCATACAGTGCTTCGAATGGAGCCATCTGTATGCTGGTGTGATAACTGTTGTTATAGGAGAATTCAGCTAGTGGGAGGTGAGTATCCCAGTTTCCCCCAAAGTCAATCACACACGCTCTCAATAAATCCTCGAGCGTTTGAATCGTTCGTTCACTCTGGCCATCTGTTTGTGGATGATAGGCTGTACTCATGTCGAGTCGAGTACCTAAAGCCTGCTGTAGTGATTGCCAGAAGCGAGATGTGAATCTGCTATCTCTATCAGATATAATGGACAATGGTACACCGTGTCGAGAAACGATCTCTTTGATATAGATCTTTGCCAGTTTCTCTAGTTTGTCAGACTCTTTGATAGCAACAAAGTGGGCTGATTTCGTCAATCGATCGACAATCACCCATATGGAATCAACTCCAGTTGATGTCTTTGGTAGTTTCGTGATGAAGTCCATCGTTATGTGCTCCCATTTCCATTTTGGCATTTCTGGTTGTTGCAAAAGTCCTGAAGGTTTTTGATACTCAACCTTGACCTTTGAACAAGTTAGACACTTGCTGACATAAGTAGTGATGTCTCTTTTCATGTTAGGCCACCAATAGAAACCTTTCACATCTTGGTACATCTTATCTGCACCAGGATGAATCGAGTAGTTGGACTTGTGAGCTTCGTCCAAAATCAGTTTGCGTAGTTCATCATCGCATGGTACCCAAATTCGATTCATGAAGTATAAAACTTCATTTTCTTTGGTTTCGAGTTGTTTCTCCATTCCTCTCAGGGATTCTTCTTTCATGCGTTCGGTGGTGAAAGCTATTCGTTGTGCATCACGAATTTGAGTAATAAGATTCGAGTGGATTGTTAATACCAAAGCTCGAACTCTACGAGGTTTTACATTCTCTTTACGACTCAGGGCATCCGCTACTACATTAGCCTTGCCCGGATGGTACTTAATCTCACAGTCGTAATCGTTCAGCAATTCGACCCAACGTCTTTGTCTCATGTTGAGCTCTTTTTGGTCGAATATGTGTTGTAGACTCTTGTGGTCGGTGAAGATCGTACACTTTGTACCGTATAGATAGTGTCTCCAGACCTTGAGTGCAAAGACGACTGCTCCCAACTCTAAGTCATGAGTTGTATAATTCTTCTCGTGAATCTTCAATTGACGAGATGCATAAGCAATAACTTTGTCATTTTGCATGAGAACACACCCTAATCCTTGATGTGAGGCATCACAGTAAACGATGAAGTTTTCTGTTCCCTCGGGTAGAGATAGGATTGGTGCGGTGCTCAACTTTTGTTTCAATAGTTGGAAGGCGTTTTCTTGTTTTTCGCCCCATTCAAATTTCTTATCCTTTTGAGTTAATGTGGTGAGTGACTGGGCTATTTTGGAAAAGTTTTCGATAAATCGACGGTAATAGCCAGCCAAACCAAGAAATTGTCGAATCTCGGTTGGGGTCCTTGGAGCTTCCCAGTTTCTGATCGCCTCTATTTTGGATGGGTCCACATGAATTCCTTTATCATTTATCACGTGACCGAGGAAATGAACCTCTCTAATCCAAAATTCACATTTGGAGAACTTAGCATACAGCTTCTCGTTCTCGAGTAGTTGGAGGATAAGTTTCAAGTGTTGTTCGTGATCCTCTTTCGTTTTCGAGTAAATCAGGATGTCGTCAATGAACACAATGACAAACTTATCAAGATAAGGTTTGCACACTCGGTTCATGAGATCCATGAATACTGCAGGTGCGTTAGTCAATCCAAACGGCATGACTAGGAACTCATAATGACCATATCGAGTCCTGAACGCGGTCTTTGGTACATCCTCTTCTCGTACCTTCAGTTGATGGTAACCAGAACGCAGATCGATCTTCGAGTAGTAACCCGATCCTTGTAACTGATCAAACAGATCGTCTATGCGAGGTAACGGGTATCGGTTCTTAATAGTTACCTTATTCAGCTCTCGGTAGTCAATACACATCCGCATAGATCCATCCTTCTTCTTGACAAACAAAACCGGAGCTCCCCAAGGTGAAAAGCTCGGTCGGATGAATCCTAAGTCTAGGAGTTCCTGCAACTGTGCAGACAGTTCTTGCATTTCTGATGGAGCTAGACGATAAGGTGAGCGAGCGATTGGTGCAGCTCCTGGCACCAGATCGATGCGAAACTCGACTTGTCGCGGAGGTGGTAATCCTGGCAGATCATCAGGAAACACTCCCGGATAGTCTCGCACTATAGGTATATCACTTAATCTTTGCTCCTCGGGTCTCTTTTCTACAACATGTGCTAAAAACGCTTGGTATCCCTTTCGGAGATACTTAGTGGCTTTTAAGCAATTGATCATTTTAATGGCACTCGTCCTCTTATCTCCTTGTATCACCAAGGTTTCTCCAGTCAATAATGGTAAACGTACCATTTTATCAAAACAAACAATCTCCGCACGATTCTTCGACAACCAGTCCATACCGACTACGATGTCAAAGCTTCCCAACTCAACCGGTAGTAAGTCTATTTTGAAAGAATGACTCTCCAATGTTAGAGTACATCCTGGTACTATTTCTCCTGATTCAATCAACCTACCATCGGCTAGTTCTAAAGTGTACTTGTTATCTAGTTTACGGGATTTAATGTCTAATAGTGGTCTAAATTCCGTAGACACAAAACTCAAATCGGTGCCTGAATCAAATAACACAGAGGCATAATGGTTGTTAACTAGGAACGTACCAGTGACAGTGTTGGGGTCCTGGCGTGCCTCCTGTGCTCCAATGACAAACGCACGACCTCGAGCTGGTTGGTTGTTGGTGTTACCACGGTTGTTGTTGTTCGGGTTTGCATTGCGGTTCCGATTGTTTTGATTTCCATGGCTAAGTTTAGGGCACTTGTTTCGGAAATGACCTTGCTCGCCACATTCGAAACATCCATTAGTTGGTCGATCCCTATTTGTTTGAGTAGTAGGGTTCGATCTACAATATTGGGCCAGATGCCCCCAGCGTTTGCAATTCCCACAGAAAGTACAATCACCATCATGGTGACGTTCACACTTGCCACACTTGGGCTTGTTCCCCAAGTAAGTCTTGTGTTCAGCATTCGTGGCAAGGTAAGCTTTCGTGGTTCCTGTCGGCTTCTTGTTCTGTTGACCTTGATGGTCATTCCACTTACGTTTTCCTTTTCCAGCATCAGCACTGCTGGATTCAACCTTTCCCGAAGTAGTTTTCTTAGTAAGGGTTCCCATTCGGATTGCTTCGTCGGTCAAACGCTGTGCTAGTTCCACAGCACTCTTAAAGGTGGCAGGATTAGACGAAGTCACCAAGCTTCTAATCTGCGGCACTAATCCCCAGATATACCTTTCAGTGCGCTTGTACTCAGGTGTGACCATGTGTGGTACAAGGCGTGCCAGTTCTTGAAATCTAGTGGTATATCCAGTGATATCAGTACCAACCATAGTAATGTCCCAGAGCTCAGTCTCAATCTTCTGTAGCTCACTGCGGGGACAAAATTCTTCCACAACCATGGTTTTCAAAGTTTCCCAAGTTATCGAGTGGGCGGTTGTGCGTCCAAGTGCTTGAACTTGGCTATTCCACCATGTCAATGCCCTATCAGAAAATGTGCAGGTAGCATACTTTACCATGCAGTCTCGAGCACAGTTGCTAATATCTAGCACAGACTCTATTTTCTCTATCCAATGAATGATTCCAATAGCACCCTCCGTACCACGAAAGTGGCTCGGTTTGCAAGCTAGGAATGTTTTGTACGAACATCCTCTTTGGGTACTCTCAGGGTTACCGTCAGATACAACAGGTTCGGTATTTCTGCTACCGCTGACCCTGTCACTACGGTTTCGGTCAGTATCATACTGAGCAAGTGCTTCAGCAATCCTTCGGTTGACCATTTGTTCAGTTGTCTCCTCAACAGCAGGAGGTGGTGAAGTGTTTCTGCGGACGTTCCGGGTATTCCTACGCTTAGGCGGCATGACTCAGTCCTAATCGCACACAAGAAACACTCGTAAGATACCCTAGTCAAATCATCACTCATAAGGTATGTGATAAATATAGATATAGTATGATAATCAATCATCAATTGATATCACTCACAGTGTACATAGTGACATAAACTAAACATAAGTTATATATCATATATAAGGCAAAAGGTGTTACATAAGTTTTGTACAATGATGGGGTTGACAATAACGAGAAAATACACCCATCAGATCAAACATGATCTACAAAATGTGATGGATTTAACCTATATATCCATCTAGTCAAAAGTTTTGTCCTACTACCTCATAGCTATAATCCTAATACATCATAGATACCATCCTAACATGGTGAATCTAGTAGAAATATGCTAAAAACATCCCTGCAACCATCCTAATAGCTGCCATCAGTACACAAACTCCAACTGCAGAACCTACTATCCCCAGACGTCTCTCAAGCCTAATCAGACGTGCCCTAGTCGCATCGGCTGACTCTCGATCCATCGCAATGTGTACCTCGGAAGTGGCAAGGCGTCCATTGATAGTAAGTACATCACCGTCCAGTCGAGAGGCATCACTGTGCAACTCTCTGATAGAATCCTGCGTACCATAATGAAATCCAAGAAGGGTACGGACAACTGCAACTACAGTAGGGATAGTGAGCTCCAGAGGCTCCTCAGTCAGATGTAAGGGGGTCGATGAGTGAGATGACTCCCCAGTCTCGAAAGTGGAAGGAATCCTCTCAAGTGTCCTCCAGTAGCGTAGTATACGTGGCATCCAATCAAGATGCGGGACTCTAGTCCTCTGTAGTGACTGCTGATCACAAGGTATCTCTCTCTCCTCAGTCATCGGATCCTTGTCACGAGGTGCCAAGGGTCCTACAGGTGGGGATCTAACGCTCATCCTAGCCGTCCTACACAATCCAGGCCCACGTGAAGACTCTCCAACATGGCGAGTCGCCATGAAAGTAGATCCTAGCATACGAGTAGTGGGATCAGTGGGTGGTGATGGTGGAGTGCCTATGGTGCCATCTGAAGTAGCTCTAGGAAATGTGGGTGGGTAGACCTCCTCAGAAGGGTCATCACTAGCATAGTCAGGCTCCTCCTCTGACTCTGAGATGTAGACCGGAAACTGCCTAGACATAACTGTGACAAAGGCAATTGTGTGTGTCGTGTTAGACGTATGCAAAGTATGAATGCAGAAATGTGTTAGCCAAGGCTATAGTCTAGGTCTCTAAGGTTTTCAGTCACTTAAAGGCTCCTAGTTCTCTATAACCAATGGCTCTGATACCAAGTTCTGTCACACCCCCAAAATCAGTAATCGTGTTTATTTAGTAATTAGCGGAAGCATTTGATTATTAGCGGAAGCATTTTAAGTTTACAGTTCAACAGCGGGGGTGCTGACGTTATAATAGTGCATTCATCGTATCAGAGCATATGATCACACAGAACATATTTATTTAAGATGCCATAAGTTTAAACGTTATTACAAAAGGGTACGACTTATAAAGTCGTACAAGTAGTGGTGTTGTAGAACAACATAAGTTTACAAAACATGAGTTTATAAAAGAGGGATTTCGTAAGTATAACCAATGGAATTGGTAATACAAAGGAAATCCAAGTGTCCCAAAAGTGGCATCATAAATAGTCTGGGTTGCCTACGTCCTTTATGCATGCAGAAGTACCTGAGTCCTAATTCCCTGAAAAACATAGTAAACCGTCAACATTGGATGTTGAGTGAATTCACAGGTTTAGTATAAAAGTAGTTAAACCAAGTTTTGTATAAATCATTCATGTACACAAACATAATGTTTATATGTATAGCAGGAAACACAAGTGTTCTTATTAAAGAAAACATTTCCTATTTGACTGTAAGAATGTCATTCTTACTACAAATCAGACGATGTGTTAGGAAACACAAGTTTAATCATAAACATTTCCTAATAATAGTTGCAGGAAATACAGTTTAACAATCAAGTAAACATTTCCATATAAATAGTCGTAGGAAACACAGGTTTAGCAGTCAAGTAAACATTTCCATATAAAAGTTGCTTTGTCGGGAAACCAAGTTTATCCAATCAAGGTAAACGTTTCCTAAAAAGAAATCATGTGTAGGAACACCTGTCCTATTAGTTGTCACAGGGAATTCCCTTCCCAAATCCAGTTGTAGTTTAGTTGTTTAGTTTAAGTGGGAGATATAGACTATGATCCCTCTAAGGTGAGCTAAACCTTTAGAGTTAAAGTAACGATACCTAGTACTATAACCAAACCACGACTAGTTGTTGTTGTTGCCTCGGTAACACGGTAAGTATACACTCCTCGTTACGACTGCCGTCGTGTGGTTGGAATGACCAACGAGTTATATCAGTGGGAGGATTGTCAAATCGATAGTACTATCTGTATACTCAGTGGCTAGAGTCACCTAGCTAATGGTTATAGGTTGCAAGCACTGGGACTTATGTGCACTACAACTACCTCGCGTAAACCTAGGATCGTACCAAGATTCGTTGTCTTATTCCCAAAAGTTGTGAAAACGTTTCATATAGTTAACAGTTGAATATAAAGCATATAGCATTTATATAAATCAGTTTGATATAAAAGCATGTCAAGCAATTATATAAACAAGTAGCATGCAATAGCACGTAGTTCCATGTTTTCCACCCCTGGTTTTAAAAGCATTTAAAACAAGTAAAAGGTAGGGGCTGTGAACTCACGTGTAGCAAGTCTTCAGCTAGTACAGCTAGAAGTACTGTAGTCCGAACGTGCCTCTCAATTACCTAAGCACAATTAAATATACTTTACATAAGTATATGGATAAATCGTTAAGTTGAAATGTTCATGACATTTTAATTATTGGTGATAATTGCGTTGAAGTAATCGTGGCGTATAAGTATATATTTACATATACTTATTAGTTGAATATATATATCCTAATATGTATATGTCATTTTTCATCATCTTATATATATATATATATATATATATATATATATATATATGTAGTTGTCATTGTTGTTGATTATGTTTCCAAAACCTAAGTATAGTAGTTATAAAAATAACTTTGTTTAATACTATTGTCGTAGTTCATTTATATAACTATATATAAATTATAATAGTCAACTATATATATAACTCATTTGTCGTGTTTCTAATCTCATTTGTCTTGTTTAACTCGTCACTTATATATATTCTTTCCACTGCTAGTTATTTGTTACCACTGTTAATTATATTCCACTGTTAGTTATATTCTTTCCACTGCTAGTTATTTGTTACCACTGTTAGTTATATTCTTCCCACTGTTAGTTATAGTTTGTTGCCCCTGTTAGTTATAACTTTGCCACTGTTAGTTATAACTCGTTACCACTGTTAGTTATAACTTTGCCACTGTTAGTTATATTTTGTTGCCCCTGTTAGTTATAACTTTGCCACTGTTAGTTATAACTTTGCCACTGTTAGTTATAGTTTGTTGCCCCTGTTAGTTATAACTTTGCCACTGTTAGTTATATTTTGTTGCCCCTGTTAGTTATAACTTTGCCACTGTTAGTTATAACTTTGCCACTGTTAGTTATAGTTTGTTGCCCCTGTTAGTTATAACTTTGCCACTGTTAGTTATAACTTTGCCACCGTTAGTTATAGTTTGTTGCCCCTGTTAGTTATAACTTTGCCCCTGTTAGTTATAACTTTGCCACTGTTAGTTATAGTTTGTTGCCCCTGTTAGTTATAACTTTGCCACTGTTAGTTATAACTCGTTAAGCCTTTCGATTTGGAGCATTTCTCTTTCGATTTATACCTAACCAAAAATCACGCATGTTCTCATATATGTCTAGTTTATTTCTGCACTTTATGGTATTTTTATATGTTCATTTACTATTTTAAACAAAAATAGTTTCAAGGTGTGGTCAGACTGGGTCCAAAACAGTTATATGTTCAAAGATCGAGTTATACACGAAATTACGGACATTTCTAGAAATGGTCATAGAAGAACTTTTTAAAGTTAACAAAATATGTGAGGTTTTGGCACTGGTCTCATACGTTTTAGTGGTAAAGAACTCAAGATATGGTCTCGAGAAGTTACTGAAAATTCCTGTCTGCCGGAACAGTAAACCTATGTCACCGAAGAAAAATGTTTTCGAGTAGCAAACGGAGTCAAAAAAATCACGAGACTAATTTTGTTGGAAAGATAACTTCTTGTACTACATTCTAGGCTTAAGAAACGTCCATTTTGTTGTTGTAATGATTTTTATAAAATTCGTGGAAGTGGAAACAGAATCTGGACAGGAACATAAACTCTTAGTTTCTAGATTTAAATTGCGTTTCGGTTAGTGTTTTGGACATGTAGAAGTTGAGTGAACACTAACACATGTCTATAACCATAAAGAAAGTAGAACTTGTGAAAATAAAAGAGTCCTTACAATGGTGATGATGATAAAATGGTAGATGTGCTGCTGATTATCGTGAAGAAGAAGAAGAAATAGCCTCAGCTCAGATCTCCCGTTGTTGCTTCAGTCGATGGATGAAGAAGAAGAAACAGAGAAAACCAATAATTTGAGTTGGTGGGAACTTGTGTGTGTGTGTATTTGATATTGAGTGTAAGGAAGTATAAAGGATGGTGTATGGTTTAAATTGTCAACGTAGGGAGTATGGTTCAACAGGAGAATGTTCCCCAAATATTTTAGTTGGGTTAAAATTGTAGGCTTTTAACATGTTAATTTCGTATAATATCTTATATTATTTCAATAATATAAGTTACTAATATTAGTAATTAATAATTTTCGAATTATTAATTATTTTGTGTCACCGACTTTATTGTATTTTAGTTTGTCAAGTCTAGTACGTTTATTTCACCCATAATTATATACATATAACTACGAATTTAATATATCACGTATCACATAGTAAGTTTCATAAACTTCACATATAGAAATTGTTTTGAATTCACTAATCAGGGAATTACTCAAGGTAATGCATGAAATTAAGAAAGGATTAATACCCTAAATGGAGGATTGTCACAACGAGTCCACATAAGGAAACCATATTTTCACAATTTATAAATGGCAATTTCAACTTATTAACTTATGAAAGATCTGACACCCATTATGTTTCATTTCAACCAACATGACCCGCCCATATTGCCATCACTTGTAAAAATTAAAGAATGTAATTTTTACATGAATTCTCGCACTCTTCCCCTCTCCAATGTTTGAAAGCTCACATTAAGCATAACAAACCTAGCTTCAAATTGATCCTTTCTAAGAAACTGCAAGCACCACCACCAAATGCATCTCATATAACCTACAAACATCAAACATGACTATTTAATATATACTAACTGATTTACTGATTAGCTAATCTTTGTATAACTTTTTTGACCCATTATAAATGATACATAACCCAAACTAATCCATTCAAAAGTAGATGGGTTGAAATAACCGCCTATAGGTTACAAATTAACATTATACATGCAATTGATGAACCTAAATTGTTGACAAACTTTGCCCCATTCGCCAGGCATATAAATTAAAAAGGAACCTGGTTTCAAGTACATAAGCACATTCAATATCGTAGGTTTGAATTGAGAAGGAACCCGGTTGTAAGTCCCTAGTTCTATGGATCGATAACGAGGTTATCTTATATATCAAGGTGCGGAATCCCTCGATACTTAGTTATACGGAGATAACTTTAATATCATGATTTATTCGTGACTAAGAATGTTAATTAGCCTTAATCTTGATTTTTAATAACGTTAACCTATCAAGAACCAAGCTCAATAACGGAAATACACTTAGAAATTTGTAAGGTTTTCTCTCAGAAGCTAAATTCGTAAATCGTTAAAGTTAGGGTTTTTCCAAACCATATTTATATAAATACTCGGTTCAGTTCGTAGGTCATGGGTTCTGCGAATTGACTCAGTTCGCTGCCCAGTGGCCCATTGAACTAACTCGTTTTGTTTACCACCTTGCGAACTGAAACTCAGTTCGCATTGCAGATTGGTATCACAGTTCGTATATTTATCGTATACTTATATATAACAAATATATTAACCAAAAAACTAATATCATTTATCATATTAAGTTAATCCTATATTTATCTAACACTTTAATCACAATAATATGTTTAAGAAATAGTATAATCAAACTAATATATATATTTCTTAACAAAAGTAGAATCAATGTACAAATCTTGATTACAAACTAAACACTATTACAAGCTAGAACTGTTGTCACACAAATATGTCCTAACAGACTCCCCATTGACAATAGCTCTAGTTTTCTTTGTCTTCAAGGTTGTCTTTGATCTTCACTTGTTTATCGTGCTTCCAACATAGATCTTCAGCTTCATGCAAGTCTTTACCATCATCTGATAATCACGTGCAAGATCACCCCATGCAATAGTCGTCAGGATTCTAGTCTCATGTAACTTAAGTAGATCTTTCTTCAACATATTCATTAGGTGTCGATGATCATAGACTCTCAGAAGTTCTATTTCACCTCCTTCGACTTCATCATCGGCTTCAACCATGACAGCTTCTCCGGTTGCTAAATCCACGTGCCAGCTCTTCAGATTTCCCAAAATGTCTTGTGGCATTGTCTTCAACGGGATCTGATGCACACTTGACAGCGGGATATACTTTCTTCCTACATCGTCTTCTAGTTCTCTCACTTCTTTCCTTTAACTTGACCGTCTTTCCAACTCTTGGCTTAATTCTTTCAAACTTCATCGATCTACCCTCAATCCTGATAATCCTTTCATTATACTTTGCATAATCATCATTACTAGGGTTATTCAACTCTAATCTAGCCAAGTCTCGGATTTCGAATCAGGGAAGAGAACTAAAGATAGCAAGCTTATTCTCAAAATATTGAACTCCATCAAACCTTTTGATAGCGAAGAGCTTCAAGTCTGAATCAAAGTACCATCCGATGATTCCTCTATGTGGAACACGCTTTCCTGTAATATCCACTATAGAAACTCCAATCTTTTTCTTTTTCTTTAGTAGTTTCCTGTATATAACAGCTGGATTTGTAGTTGGAATAAGAGTATCATCTTCTTTTTCAGAATCAGTTGAGTCATCGATATCTTCATCTACTTGGACTACTCTTTCTCCTTGATTATCCTCAACTACAAATTCTGTCCTAGATGGATTCACAATGTGTTCATCAATATCAGCATCTAGATCAACACCTTCGTCTACCACAATCTCAGGAACAACCCAGCCTTCAAGTGGAATAAACTCACCTTCTTCAAGATCATAATCAATCTCAACTTCCGCTTCATCTCCGTAATCACTTTCAGAGTCACTAAAATTAAGTTTCTCCATTTCTACAAAGAGATAAACAAATATGAATTAAATAATAATTTAGATTCTATTATTGATAACTTATCAATCTTAGAATTCCTTTATTATTTCAATCATGAAAATATCAAATAATTATTATATAATCTTAATCTTTTATAGATTTTAAAAATCTATCTAAGATTATAATTAATATATCTCTGTATACTATAATTGTTTTGCAAATAATTTCTAACTATATTTATAATAAAAAATAATATAGGTTTTTTAATTGATTTCTGAAAATCAACTCTAAGAATTTCTTTATCTTTACAAACACATAATAATTCTATAAATAAAATTTCATTGAATAAATACAAGTTATATTACAATCAATCCAAGTTTTACATATTTAATTATCTAGTTATCTTCTAGCTAACTTCCTTACCAACATCAGTTGGTGCAACACTAGAAGAACCAGCTTCACCTCCACTAACAGGTACAGACTCCCCCTGAAGAGTAGATTGCTCACCAGTCGTAGAAGGACCAGTCAGCTCTCTATCTGTATATGTATCTGGATCACAGTCTGTATCATCACGTCTTGCTGTCCTCAGCTCATCACCTCTACAAGTCTCATCCGGTATAACAATCTCCCCCTGAGATGACTTGTGCTTCCTAAGATTAACCACCAGACGATCTAGCCTATCAATCTGCCTTTACTTATTAGCAACATCAGCAACCAAGTTGGTGTTGTTCTTAAGCAGTAGATTGTAAGCTTCAGTCTGACGTCCCAGCTATTAAGCAAGAGATAGAACTTGTGAAGTCACAAGGGAAGTGGTTGTTGGGTTTTCTATTCCCTAACTAGATTATCATATACGCAGCAGAAAAACAATAATTTTATAATCTAGGGCAATTAGTAAACTAAACCGTAAAGGATCTTAACTTGAACAAATAGTACAATAAACAATAGGATAAATAAGAAAATACTAACCTTAGAGAAAACCTATTTCTCATGCGTAGACCAACTAGTAGAGCTTCGTTACTTGGAGGCACGTACCCAAAGTAGAATACCTCTAATACTTCACACCCAAAAACTCAAGAGAAAGTCAAATTTCGAAATTCTCAGAAATATTGTATCTTAATCGTATGTTATGAAGGTATAGGATGCTCCTATTTATAGTTGTGGAAGAAACCCCAGAGTTTGCTGAATTCGACTCCCAACCGGCGGTTGGACCTTCCAACCGGCGTTTGGAGCTGATCGACTTGTACTCCAAGTCTGCGACTTCCAACCCCTTAGAAACCCTAACCTCAACCGGCGGTTGGACATCCCAACCGGCGGTTGAGTCAATTTCTAGAATCTTCCGCCAAATTTAATTACTTTTAATTTCTAATTAATTTAACAATAAATTAATAAATTAACTAATTAAAAAGAATATTAATATTATTAATATTATCCTTCATCTTTCTCTTGACTCTTTATTGAGGGCAATCCAAAGAGGACTTTACCATTAATGATAGTCTTACCAATTAGTTTTGATATTGGACACTATTCCAACAGTCTCCCACTTGGACAAATCATCAAATTTTATCGGTCTAAGCCTATATCTTACTCCCTCCGTCCCTTTACAAATGTCCACTATTGACTTTTGAAAGTCTTTCTCTTACAACTTTGACCTTAAATATATTTGTATGTGTTATATATTACTTGATGCAAAATATATGAATGAATTGGGTTTTAAATGTATTTTCATTGATATAATTTTTAACATGTATTATATAACACAAACAAAAATATTTAAGGTCAAAGTTGAAAAAAAAGACTTCAAAAAGTCAATAGTGGACACTTGTGATGGGACGGAGGTAGTATTAACCATGTAAAGTGTGACATCCATCGCAACTGCCTAACTCTGATTCTTATCTTAAAGTTAGTCCTTTAGATAAGTGATCAACCATTCCTTTGTTTCACGATATCATATGAATCGAGACATGGATTTTTATCAATCTCAAGATTCATATAAGTTTTCTGATTTCCGATTATACTGACTATATGAGACTACTGAACTATCACCCTAGTCTCGGCCAGGCCTAGCACTTTAGAGTCAAACTTTAATCATCAGAGGGCCCGTGATATCTCTAGTCAACTCATCATCTCATACCCAACATACCCTTTAAAACTGGCATTTACGCACAATGTTGAATAGACCAAAGTATAACAGACTTGAAGAACTAGATACTCATGTATCTCCATTTTAAGAATAGATGATTTTATCATCTTAAAATCACTTGTGATTTAATCCATGAAGTGATCTCTTTAAGTGAGGGTTTCTCCTATACTTAAATCCCCATTAAGTACCTATGAGTGTTGCAACAATCTCCATGCCATGTCTAGTCTCCATGACAGTCTTAATTCACCACATACTTCCTATAGTGTGATCGACTGAGGAGGTTTGAGTAAGAACTTATTACTTTGGAAGTGGTGTCTAAATATGCAAAACTGAAACACAATGACAAACAATAGTAAATGGTAGAACTCCTTCCAATTAATAATCTCCATTAATTAATCACCAAGTCTATTACAGTTTTCATCATTGTTTATAATGTTTCAAATTTAAACTATCAACTAAAACTTTACATTATCTCTTAAACCTATGCTCCTAGCATGTTCATCGTGTTTGGACCATCCTAGTGGCTTTGTGAACGGATCAACTGGATAATCTTTTATGATCTTATGCTCTTCACAATCACGTGTCATTCTTCGACTTTCTTTCGAACAAAATGATATTTCCTTTCAATGTGCTTTGACTTTCCGTGATCCTTGGGTTCTCTACTCAAGGCGACTACACTTTCATTGTCACAGAATATAGCAATAGGATCTTGTACTGTTGGAACAACTCCAAGATCTCCAATGAAATTCCTCATCCAGATCGCTTCCTTTGCCTCTTCACTAGCCGCAATGTACTCAGACTCGCATGTGGAGTCCGCCACTGTATCTTGCTTAGAACTTTTCCATGCAACCGCTCCCCCATTTAGTAGGAATACCCAACCAGACTATGAACGACAATCATCTCTGTCTGTTTGGAAACTAGCGTCACTATAACCCGTTACTCTTAGTTCCTCTTCTCCACCATACACCAAGAACCTGTCTTTAGTATTTCTCAAATACTTGAGAATGTTCTTTACAGCTGTCTAATGACCTTCACCAGGATTCTGCTGATGTTGACTCACTAAGCTCAAAGCAAGAGACATCAGGTCTTGTATACGTCATGGCATATATGATCGATACTATAGCCGAAGAATATGGGATTCGACTCATTTTGTCCAATTCTTGTTCAGATTTTGGACACAGATCCTTACTGATCTTAACACCATGATTCAAGGGCAAGTTCCCTTTCTTAGATTTTTCCATATTGAATCTTTTCAAAATTTTATCTAAGTACGTGTCTTGGCTAAGTCCTATGAGACGTTTTGACCTATCTCTGTAAATCTTTATACCTAGGATATATGCTACATCTCCAAGATCTTTCATAGAAAAACATTTTCCCAACCATACTTTTACACCTTTTAAAGTTGGGATATCATATCCTATGAGCAGTATATCATCCACATATAATACTAAGAATACTACAATACTCCCACTGAACTTGACATATATACAGGACTCATCATCACTTCTAGAAAAACCAAACTCTGTGACTTTCTCATGGAAGCAGAGATTCCAGCTACGAGAGGCTTGTTTAAGTCCATAAATAGCCTTTTCAAGCTTGCACAGTCTATTAGGATACTTTGCATTTTCAAAACCTTCCGGTTGTGCCATGGACACATCCTCTGTCAGTTTCCCATTAAGGAAAGCGGTTTTGACATCCATCTGCCAAATTTCATAGTCATGAAATGCAGCTATGGCTAGCATAATCCTAATTGACTTAATCTTGGCTACTGGAGAGAAGGTTTCCTCATAATCAATCCCATAGGTTCGAGTATAGCCCTTCGCTACCAACCTAGCTTTATAAGTATGCACTTTCTCATCCATGCCTGTCTTCTTCTTGAAGATCTACTTGCATCCCACCGTCTTAAGACTGGGTGTAGTGTCAATCAAATTCCAAACTTGGTTGTCATACATAGACTGAATTTTTCTTTCATAGCTTCCTTCCACTTAGCAGCCTTAGGGCCTGCCATCGCTTCCTTGTAGTTAGCCGGGTCATCCAATTCAGCCAGTGTACTATCACTTATCTTATCCTCTTTTTCTATTTGGTAACCATAATAAAACTCAGGAGGATTGCTAACTCTACTAGATCTGCGAACGGGTAAGGATATGTCTTCAGGTTCAACAAGTGTCTCTACCTCTCATTGAACTTCAGTGTTTATTACAGGTTCTTCATTGGTAGAATCTTGAATTTCTTCAAGGTCAATTTTACTCCCACTGTCCTCTTTAGATATCATTTCTTTCTCAAGGAACACTCCTCTTCGAGCTACAAAGACCACATTATCCTTGGATATGTAGAATAAATATCCAAATGACTCTCGTGGATAACCGATTAAGAGACACTTTTCAGATCCGGAGTCTAGTTTGTCCTGAGTTTCTCGTCTAACGAAAACTTCACAACCCCAGATCTTGATGTGACAAAGAGAAGGACGTTTTCCCTTCCACATCTCGTAAGATGTCTTTGAAACTTTCTTAGTGGTTATTTGATTTAAGATATGGGCGGCTGTTTCTAATGCATAACCCCAGAAACTTATCGGAAGTGTTGCCCGACTCATCATAGAGCGAACCATGTCTAACAAGGTTCTATTTCTTCTCTCAGCAACACCATTAAGCTGTGGTGTTCTAGGAGGAGTCAATTGTGAAACTATTCCACAGTCTCTAAGATGATCGAGAAACTCGATACTAAGGTATTCTCCTCCCATTTCGGATTGGAGACCTTTATCTTTCTGCCCAGTTAATTCTCTACTTCGTTTTGATATCTTTTGAACAATTCAAGAGTACCCGACATGTCCGAATCTACTGAAGTCATCAGTAAATGTAACATAGTATCTATTACCATCTGTTGTGGCACATCGGAATGGTCCACATACATCTGTATGTGCCAAATAAATAGTCCTTCACCTCTTTCACACGTTCCAGTGAATGGTGATTTAGTCATTTTGCCTAATAAACAGGATTCACATACATCATCCGATTTGAGGTCGAATGATTCCAACACTCCATCCTTTTGGAGTTGGGCGATGCGTTTCTTGTTTATGTGCCCAAGACGATAATGCCACAACTTGGATTTATCAAGCTCTTTAGATGAATCAACATTTAAAATAACATTGCTAACACATTCCACATGTTCATATATGCCTTTGTAAGAAGAAGCTTTAAAAGCAAAATAATTATTTAAATAAACAAAAATATCTCCATTTCTATTATCAAAAGTAAAATGATAACCATATTTAAACCAAGCATAAAATGAAATAATATTTCTAGTCATTCCAGATGAATAATAGCAATTATTTAAACCTATCCTAACTCCAGAATTCAGCATGAGCTCAAATCTTCCAATCTTCATTACAGGTACAATTCCCTTGTTTCTCATAACTAGGTTGAGCTCTCCATGCTTCATACTTCTACTTTCCTTTAGCCCCTGCAATACAGTGCAAATGTGATTATCACACCCTGTATCCAGAACCCATGAATTAGAAGTTGTGGTAATATGGAGTTCGATCATAAACATACCTGAGTGAATACTCTTCTCGAACTTTCCATCTTCAAGGTCCTTTAGTTACTTTAGGCAGTTACGTTTTCAATGCCCATTTGTGTTGCAGTAGAAGCATAATGCTTCCTTTGGGTCACTAACAGGTGCAATCTCAGGATCGGTCACTTTCTTAGACCTACGAATGGACTTTCCATCAGTTTTCTTTCTTTTCCAATTTGTATTTGACTTTTCCTTTTCTTTGCACTTTGACCAATAGTCAACATAGGAGTTGCTGAGCCAGATAACACATCATCTTTCTTGATTCTTTGCTCAACAGTTTGCAGTAAATTATGGAGTTCCATTATTGTGCCTTCTCTCTTATTCGTATTCATCTGATCTGAGATTACAAACTGATTGTAGAGAACTGGCAAACTGGATAGAATTATGGTGATGGAAAACTCTGTGTCAAATATCATGTTCAATGATTCCAACCTACTAAAGTACTCTTTCATCTCTGAGACGAAAGCACAAATAGAAATTCCAGGTTTGGGTTTGCAAGCCATGAGGGACTTAACCACATCAAGGCGTTCTTTGCTTGCCTTAACCTAAAACATTTCCTTTAGCCGTTGGTTCATTTCATAAGCCTAAGTGTTTTCAAAGGTCTTTTGCAATTCAGGGCTCATGGAGGATGCCATGATACAAGACAATTTATTTGCATCATCATAATGTTTCCGGTGTGCCTCTATCTCCTCTTGGGTTGAATCCTCATCAATTATGGGAATCTGCTCATCGAGATAATACTCCTTGCTCTCATACCTTAAGGTAAACCTTAAGTTTCGCATCCAATCCATATAGTTTGGACCAATTAGTCTTTCCCTCCCAAGAACCGAGAGTAGTGAGAAGTTCGAGTTATTTGCGGGATTGGGGACGGGAGGATTTACACCATTTAAATTAGCCATCTATGAGATAAAACAATTTTAGTTAGTTTGAATATTCCTTAATTATTTACCCAATTTTCTAAATTAAGACTAGGATCTATATTTTCAGTTTTATGAAAAGGGTCGCTGTAATCAAATAACTAAAATACTTTAATCTATTTCATTTGTTTGAAAATCCTTGATCTTTGAGATTCGTTGATTCCTATGAATGGCATGTTAATCTCGGTTATGCACATCTACTATTCATGAATGGTATGTCGAGGATCATGAACAAGATGGTGAATTAACCATGCAAACCCCATGTGATCCTCGGCTCGAGTACGCTCGAGAATCGCGAGTCTCAATCACCTCTCATTATGTCCTCATATTAATGTGCCGGTAAACCACACACGCTCCATTAACAGTTCACATGAGAGATGTGCAGATTCCATGGGTTAGCATACTATTCATCATTTCTTGTAGCTAAAATGGGATTTTGTTTTACTATTTCAAGTCTACTTTTAATCTTGACATCATCCTATCAAAAGTCCTCGGTAGCTCCATTGAACGCATAAAGAAGCAGAGAAGTAGGTTAGCATGAAGCTTATTAAAAACCCGACTTCTTTAGGGAAGCAAAGCAACTCACCTTATACCTCTCTTTATAGTTCGTTCACCATGGGTGAGCCGATTTATCAATTGACTGACGACGCATTTAGACTTTAATTATACATATATATAAATCATATTATACATATAATATATCTTGTAGTTTAGGGTTCTATTTTAAACCTTTTAAAAATTGAGTGGTCAATTTTAAACAATATAAAATTTTATCAGTATCTAAATTGTAAATACATATTACCTATTTAGACAATTCTGTTTCCTAATTTATCTTTACCTACATACTATTGCAGATAATTGCATGCTACTATTTATTAAGCTATATCTCTGATACCACTGTTGGGTTTTCTATTCCCTAACTAGATTATCATATACGCAGCAAAAAAACAATAATTTTATAATCTAGGGCAATTAGGAAACTAAAGCGTAAAGGATCTTAACTTGAATAAATAGTACAATAAACAATAGGATAAATAAGAAAACACTAACATTAGAGAAAACCTATTTCTCACGCGCAGACCAACTAGCAGAGCTTTGTTACTTGGAGGCAAGTACCCAAAGTAGAATACCTCTAATGCTTCACACCTAAAAACCAAAGAGAAAGTCGAATTTTGAAATTTTCAGAAAATTCGTATCTGAATTGTATGTTATGAAGGTATAGGATGCTCTTATTTATAGTTGTGGAAGAAACCCCAGAGTTTGCTAAATTTGACTCCCAATCGGCAGTTGGAGCTGATCGACTTGTACTCCAAGTCTGCGACTTCCACCGCCTTAGAAACCCTAACCTCAACCGGCGGTTGGACATCCCAACCCAAAGTAGAATACCTCTAATGCTTCACACCTAAAAACCAAAGAGAAAGTCGAATTTTGAAATTTTCAGAAAATTCGTATCTGAATTGTATGTTATGAAGGTATAGGATGCTCCTATTTATAGTTGTGGAAGAAACCCCAGAGTTTGCTAAATTCGACTCCCAATCGGTAGTTGGAGCTGTTCGACTTGTACTCCAAGTCTACGACTTCCACCGCCTTAGAAACCCTAACCTCAACCGGCGGTTGGACATCCCAACCTTCGGTTGAGTCAGTTTCTGGAATCTTTCGCAAAATTTAATTACTTTTAATTTCTAATTAATTTAACTATAAGTTAATAAATTAACTAATAGAATATAATATTAATACTATTAATATTATCCTTCATCTTTCTCTTGACGTTTTATTAAGGGCAACCCAAAAAGGACTTTACCATTAATGATAGTCATACCAATTAATTATGGTATTGGACACTATTCCAACATTGGTTTCCTCCAAAATCCTAACCCTTGACTCCAAAGTGGCGGTCACAGGTGGAGTAGTAGTAGTGGTAGAAGGTAGAGAAGAAGTAGAAATAAGCGGTGTGAGATACTAAGTGACTGTAGAGGCGATGCCAGAAATTCGCCTAGTTGTCGCTCTGCTAGACTTTGTTGTCCCATGTTGAGCCGGACGAACAATAGCATCAAGCAATTCAGCCTCAGTAGGTACGGATGTCACACCCCGCCAAATGCTGATTACAATTAGTACTAATTAAGTGTGCGGAAGCTTTGGTGATGTGGTAGGGCTGCGAACAGTAATATAACCAAATAATACATACATACTCAGAGCATATGGCTATTGCGCAACATAATGTATTAAGATGCCAATTTTAACTGTTATTACAAAAGATTACGACCAGTTAAGTCGTAACAATAGTAGTAGTGTTTAAAACATAAAGTTTTAAAGTACATAAGATTAATATAAGATTTCATGAGTATAACTGCAAGGTTTTGCAGTCATACAGAGGAAATCTTCAAAAGCATCCCAAAATATGTGGCATCCTAAATAGTCCAGGATTGTCCATCCTGAATGCATGCGATTCTTATTTACTCGGCTAATTTCCTGAAAAACATAGAGAAGAGTTGTCAACAAAATATGTTGAGTGAGTTTACAGGTTTACTATACGTATGTGGTTTGTTGAACCAAGGTTTTTTGTATAAATGAAATGTTATTCATTTGCAAAGTATAAGTTTTGTAGGGCTGTTACCCTAGGATGACAAGTTTTTTTGTGGGATGTTACCCCAAAATATATCACTGGTTGTTCGTCAGTACAAAATAAGTAACCGGTGTATTTTCCGGTAAGAAACAGTTGTAGGATTTGTTCTTCCTTAAAATATGTGAGAATTTCTTAGACTATGATCCTGAAAAACATAGAGAAGAGTTGTCAACAAAATATGTTGAGTGAATTTACAGGTTTTATATAAGTATGTAGTTTGTTGAACCAAGTCTGTTTGTATAAATGAAATGTTATTCATTTGCAAAGTACAAGTTTTGTAGGGCTGTTGCCCTAGGATATCAAGTTTTATATGGGGTGTTACCCCAAAATATATCAGTGGTTGTTCACCAGTATAAATTAAGTAACCGGTGTGTTTTCCGGTAAAAAACAGTTGTAGGATTCGTTCTTCCTAAAAACATGTGGGAATTTCTTAGACTATGATCCCCTACAAGGTGAGCTAAACCTTACAAGTTAAAGTAACGCGACCTAACCCTATAACCAAACCACGATCATCACTTATGTTGTTTGCCTGAAGGACATGTAAGTATATGCTCCTATCCATAGGAGGGTCGTCACGGCGATAGTACTATCCGTATACTCAGTGGCCAGAGTCACCTAGCTAATGGTTACAGTATGTATGTCATAAGGTCTTTTTATGCATACATTGCAGGTCTGGGTCCGTACTAGGATACGTTGTCTAATTCCCAAAACAGTTTGTGAAAATGTAATTTCATCAACCAGCAGTTGTATAAAAGCAATAAAGAAATTTATAATTTGATTACATGTGTTGGCATGCAATTTCTATGTTTAACACCTCTGTGTGTTTAAAAGCAGAAAACAATTAAAATAGGGGCTGTAAACTCACAGTAGTAGATGCGATGTGAAAGCTAGTAGGTGTGTGTAGCATCGCCCAAGGTATGTTGACCTATACGCAATAATTGTATTAACATAAGTACTTTGATTTTTTCATCAAATTATGTTAATGGTTCATTTGTTTGAAGAAATTGTTGATTTCTTAGTCGTATAAGTTGTTGGTGACGATATGCGTTGGAAATATGTAGTATTTCACAAGTCGTATGTTTCATTCTCATTTTACATATATATACTTGTCTTATATATACATGTATGTAAATATACTTGTTGTATATCATTAATTCGTACGTTTGTTAAACACAAATATCTCATTTGTATATAGAGATATATAATTACAAGTGTCATATCTATATGTAATTCCAATACGTTGTTTACGTATAAAGATATAAGTCTCGTTTGTTATATATATACTAAATAACGCTCTAAACGATATGTTAACTCGTCACGTCTTATTTGTCGTATTTATTTCCGTTTATAAAATAAATAATGTTGTTTCCGAAAGTCGTCGTTTACGATTGATTGTATCGTTGTTAATGATTTTGTATCGGGTTTGACGATAGTATAAACGTATAAAGTCCATATATATAATCTATTCGTTTGCGCAAGTCTTTAAGATCAATATTCGTCCATCGCATTTGTCCCATTGATACGTTATCAAAAGATTTTAAGTCACGGTATTGTCTCGTATCCAAAGTAATCATTTAAACACTTGTACACGTTTTAAAAATCCTAACAGGTTATGGGTCTGAGGCATGGATCCGCCGGATCAAAGAATGATCCGCCGGATCGGGTTTGTTTTTGTGGATCCTCCGGATCCTTTTATCATTTGGCCGGATCACATTCAATTAATAGTAATCCGCTGGATCAGAGTGTGATCCGCCGAATCGAGTCGTTCACAAGTCAGATATGCGTTTACCTAGGGTTTAGGATCCGCCGGATTGAAATACAATAGGTCGGATCATGTGTTAAGGTTGCAAATCCGTCGGATCCAAAAGTGATCTGCCGGATCAAAATGTTTTCCGCATGTTCTGGGTTTAAAATTTAGTATCCACCGGATCACACAAATGATCCGCCATATCATTCAAGTGATCCGCCGGATCACCCATGTGATCCGCCGGATCCATGTGGTTTTCATGTGTTAGTTCATCATTTTCGTTGAGGATCTGCCGGATCACCATGTGATCCGTCGGGTCTAATTGTTTACAGGTTCAGTCCGCAGCAGAGCAAACTATATATATTTCATTTTGTTTTGGTTCCATTCATTTTCTCACAGTTTCAATCATCCACAACAACGAAATATAACATATTTCCGTGAGTTATATATATCAATTTTGCATTTATATGTTTTCTTTACTCAAACCTTATTTCAAGAGTTTAATCATCCAATCATCAAATTATTAGGTTA